>JANHFX010028150.1:0-42946 GCA_027560015.1 Chloroceryle amazona
GTTGGATCAGGGGTTGGACTCGATGATCTTGGAGGTCTTTTCCAACCCAATCTATTCTATGATTCTATGATTCTCAGGTTTTACTGTCAAGGCTTCATTAACTTCCACTGCTCATCTCCCCTTTGAAAACAATACTCCACTCATGTGATTGGGACAATTTCCTCAGTAACGGAATCACTCCCAGTAAGGTTACTGTTCTAGTGGAGGAATAAACACCACACTTAAAAAGAAAAAAAAAAAAAAAGAACAACTGCTTTTAGCTTAAATTTCTCTTCACATCATAACAATTTCAAGTAAAAAACGGCAAAGGGAACACCACCAACAGAAACCTCAAATCACTGGCTACCTGTCCCAGTTACATGTCTTATCAGTATACCACAAACCTTTCCCCGAGTGTGTTCGAAACAGGTCCGTTGTGAAATTTCCTCCCTAATTCTACAGTGCCAAATAATTCTAGTTGAAGAGAAGCATTAAGCCCAGTTTCAGGAGAAAAGAAAGTTGTACACCTCTGGATGAAAGCAACAGACAGGGACTAATTACAACTGACAGGATGAAAGGCAGAAGTAGGGTAAGACATAAAGGTACCTCTCCCTGCAGGTAGGCATCACTACCAGTTCATATACTGGCAACATCTTGGATCCTGATACAAATGAATTAAATACCAGAGCCTGAAACTCACACCTCATGCCAACAGACAGTTCCTTTCTGCTTACTGGCCTCTGCTCTCGCTCTTTGTACCACACTCAAGAACGTACAGAGAAGGTATACATCTCAAATGGCTTCAAAAAGTGAGCTTTTGCCACACACAACAAAGTCATCTCAATTTTCATTTTTATTACTTGGACAGAGAGGTTGATATCAGAGGGCTGGGGTGGGGAGTGCAGAAGATGGCCAAAGATTCACACCAAAAATCTACAGCAGTTACTTTCTTCCAGGTTATTCCTCACATTTAAAATCCTCGGCAGCCAACTGAAGTTCTTCCATGGTGGAATCGAACTGGGAAGTTTCTGAAATAATAAAAATAATAATCATCTGCTGAAATACCACAACAGCACAAACTGTATCAAGTCTTCAACAGTTGCAAACTCAACCCTCAGACAAGCGAGCTCTTCTCAGTCTGGTATTTTTAAAAGCGTCTTGCTTTCTCATACTCAGCTGTTGGTTATTTTGTTGGTTGCGCTGGTTGAAAATAACAGAGTAAGCAGATGATGGAAAACAAATGAAAAAATAAAAAATTCAAGGAGAATGGAAAAGGAAAAGAAGAAAACCCGGATGGCAAAACTAGAAACAGTAAGGATTTGGCAATCTGAAGGTTGAAAAATAAGAAGAGTAACACATGTTTTATTTCTCTACATGTTGCAAGCACTATATAATGAATAGCCATTCAACCAGTACTACTATAACATAGGTATATCCCATAAATTTTTTGTAATGCTGCATTTTTTTCCTCCCGTTACATTCACTCAGGATCCCACAGGCCTTCAAGTTATGGAGTTCACTCTTCTGGGCAGCTCTTATTCCCCTTGATAATTATACTCTCTGCTTAAGTAAATTTTAGGCCAGGTTTTCCTAGTAAGCACTGCAAAAGGCAGGTGAGGTTTTCCAGTTATAATTCTGTACACTTCTTAATGCTTCATTTTGTTTGAAATTAGTGGTTAAATGGCAAAGGCTAGAGAAAATATGGGTTTTTTTTATTGTCATTGGATCAAAGGAGGAAGTGGAAGAGCTTTGGCCATAGGGTGATACTTTCTGTGGCAACACTGGAAGACTGCTTTAGTCTGCTTTGTATCTTCTAGATTATTTTTTTCATGCTAGCCAAGAGACAGTCCTGACTCTCCAAGTGCAATGTTCCTCCTCCTTTGCCCAATCAGTCTTGCTGATCACATGGCTCTAGGACAGTTGGGTTCAGCTTGATGGTCCAGACTGGAAACTATTTGGATGTCTTCATGCTTTTGATGACAGAGCCAAACTGCTCACTCTGTCTGCGGAAGCATCATGTGCAGCAAAGAGAAGTGACAAGAATAGCCCAGCCAGGAAAAGGAAGAGCAATAACATGTCATTAAGAGATTTGCCTCATCAAAACCACGACCCTACTGGGCTGTAATGGAGGAATTCTTCCTGCAGGGGTTTACTGCCTGCTGTGCTCCAAAAAGAAACACACCATCTTTTATTTTGCAGTATTCCTGCAGATGAATGCTTAAATTGACACTGGGTTTTGTTGTCTTGTTCCATAGCATCTGGCACTCACGAGTCCTGGTCTGAGGAGAACTAGGCACCAAGATAATGCTGTTTTCACTGATCTCAGCATTTTTTTAAACCAGAAACTCTTGCTTAATCTCCAGAACAAACACTGGTCTGATGCCAGTGCTGCAATAAGGAGCTCTCTCAATAACTGGAGATTAACACTGTGTTTCACAGAGGAAAGCCACTATTATTTGCTCTCCCATTTGAACAGAACACACCCCTACAGAGCATTTCCTCTGTAGCACGATCATCTGACTAACGGATGAAATTGCACTTGGCAGCAATGTTTACTTTCCAATCTAAGGGAACTGAAATTATCGTAGAAGCTCTCAACTTATTTTCTATGATTTAAAAAGCTTTCAGTAGGAATGCATCAGTTTTCTTACCTTTTTATAAGGGCATGTGGTGACAGGACAAGGGACAATGCTTTTAAACTAGAGCAAGGTAGATTTAGATCGGACATTAGGAAGGAATTCCTTACTATGAGGGTGGTGAGACACTGGAAGGGGTTGCTCAGAGAACTAGTAGATGCCTGATCCCTGAAGTGTTTAAGACCAGGCTGGATGAGGCTCTGAGCAACCTGCTCTAGTGGGAGGTGTCCCTGCCCATGGTAGGGGGGTTGGAACCAGGTGATCTTTAAGGTCCCTTCCAACTCAAACCATTATATGATTCTATCACCATTATTGGCAAGTCTACTTTAATCAGCAGACAGAAGAGAATGATTTTGTAGTGAGGAAAGTCAATCTTATCCCTCAAAACCAGGGCACCATCAATCCATTGTCATGCAAAATGAAAACATGCATGAAAAATTCACACTTCAATACATGGAGTCCTATTGTGACCTCCTGATGCTGATTTTTTACTGAAAAGCAGAACTGTTACTTTTTCATAACTTGGTGAAATCTGTTCCATTGCTTCATAATTAGATGCCTTACTGGCATCAGCACTGCTCTTCGTGCTGAAGACACAAGGAAAATAGGACTGAAATGACATGACTCACAGCAGATCACCACAGTAACCAAACTGGAAATGAACTCCAGCTCTTAGACGTGCTAGAACACTGCTTTCACTTTGCTAGGCAAGTTTTAGGCTTCAGAGGAAAAAAAGTAAAATAAAATCATATGGCTTTAATAACAAAATGCTGCCTTTTCTTTTCCCTATTCAGGCTTAAAAAAAAAGAATAAATCCCAAACCCAACTCTCAACTCTAACGTGAAGGAAAAAAAAAAAAAAATCAGTTAAGTTAGGAGATAATAAATGCACCTTAAATATTATAACAATGTTCTTTAGATGCTTGGTAAAATATAATAAAAGAATGAAACAATTTCACAGGAGTGACTGATTACCTTTTCCTTCATGCAGAATTTAAGATGGTCAGTCATGACTGATGAAATGCAGCATCCTGACAGCCAGCACTAGTGTAGGTCATGATGTTCTCCTCTAACACCCCTTGAAACAGCTCTATTTCGGGAAGTGTTGCAGAAGAGTCTTTATTCTCTTGGCTATTTTTATTTAGATCTTCAAGCCTAGTAATATCATCTAAAAGATAAATACAAACTGAAGCCAAAGACACCCAAAATTAGCTTATGTAGTCTGTCATTTATACTCCTCTCCTATTTTACATAGCAAATCCTATCAGCTTACAGGGAGCTAATATTGTGTATTTTGAATCTCTCATTATGGAATTTGTGAAATTTCACTAAACCAATATGGAAATAATGAAAAAAGACAATTGGTAACCTTATCCCATAACCTCCACAATGCAGGTATTAATGCATGCCCAAGTCCAGATCTGCCCATAGACCCCAGTATCTCTCTCTCCAAGTGTGTGACCTATTATGATGGCAAATTTTAATGATTGTTATGCTTAATTAAGTTGAAGATGCTCAAACTCTCCAAGAAATAAAATCTAAGAAAGACTTCTTCATGCTAAACATCCTTCTGATCTAGAATGGGAAACTAGAGCTAAATGTTGGATTACTTCCATATGGGAAACTTTACAAGGCAAGGAATTTCAGCACTTGCATCAGGAAACAAAGTGATGATTCACGGCAACCACAGCTCGACCGTATTACGTATGCAGTCAACAAAGGCATGGATTTATTTACCGCATCCTAGTGCTTTTTGCACACAGGAGTGTTATCACTCATTTGTGCTGAAAACTTCTGACACACTTCAGCATTGTCTACTTTCTCCTTTGAGCAGCATGTCATGCAGTTTTTGTATCACAGAATACACTTACCACTCAAGGCGTTTTCATTTGGCAAGCCATTTGTTTTCTGTTTTTCCTAAAATAGATAATAGTCCAGCGTGAAGAAAGTATGTGACAAGAGATTCTGTTATTTTGGGAAAGAACAAGGTCCATGCTCTATTTTATAATCACTTTTTCATTGTATTTATAGAATTTTCCTCATTTCCACTACTGGACACTACAGTGCTCCTTAAATAGAAACAACTCTTCACAAAGCAACAGCGGGAAAATATGTCATTTGTATGTTAACGGTTTCTAACTAAAGAAGGAGAATTAATTTGCTATCACTCAAGTGACTTCTCTGCTATAACTCTTTGTAGAAGCAGCCGTGAAGAAGCTACAGGTAGTGTAGAATGAAATTTGCTCAGACGATGAGAGAAAACTATAAGAAAGGATGATGGTAGGTTGTACTTAATGGACAAAAAAAAACCAAACCCACCACCACCAAAAAAACCAACCAACCAAACCAACCAACCAAACACACAAAGCAAATTTATTAGCAAGAGCATAATTTTGCTTATGAACCGATGAATTCGTCTTTACACCTGGAGTATTGGAAAGGCTTCTGAAATCCCTTAAAATTCATACCTCCACAGAGCTCTTCCACAGTAAGTAGATCATCTTGGAAACTTTCCAGTCAAGAGGAACTATATAATCATCTGGCAACAAGGACTCTGCAGAATAAAATATTTGTTGCAATTGAGCGATCAGATCTCTCCATGCCCGCAATATATCACCAAACTACAATTTTTGCTCAAGTTATCTCTAAAGACTTAAAAAAAAAGATCAGCTGATATTTAACCGAGGCATCAACAAAGTCAGGATTTAGGTTTCCTAGATCTAAAGCAGAGGGAGATTTGGTTTTGGTTTCTTCTTTTAGGAAAAGGCTTTCCTACCATACTTTCATTTTCCCCACATACCCTCAAACAAGAAAACCAGAAAGCTTTCAGCCCCCAGATTAAACAAAATGCAATGTAAGTAACAACCATTACATTTTAAAATGTTTAATTATAGGGGTTGGTGCTATTTCAAAGAAATTACTTTCTAAAATGTTTAGCTCTAAGCTGAAAACAAATTCTTTGTAGAAATCAGTCTAAAACATGCTTGTATGTTTCTCATATAAGCACAGAGTAAGTCAGTCAACTAAATCTTTTATTTATAAACAACCCAAGACATTAATATACCAAAATTCCTGCCCCCAATACAAACTGACTGCAATTGCCAGTGTTTGAAGTTACTACAGCGCAAATGTGTAGATTAATAAACAGTAGCCTATCAATATATAATAGAGGATAAAAAAAAAGCAGAATAATTTTGGAAACTGTAGGAAAATTACAGTCAAATAAGAACATGGCCAGCCTTGTGCAGATAGCAGGCACAGGACTGATGGAAATCCCCCAACAAACAGCAATCACAAGCTGACAGAAGAGCTGACAGACATCTGACAGACATCGGAGAGAAACCCTTAAAAGTTTTTTACAAAATAAACTTATCCAAACACCAGCAAATTTCACCTGTTACTGACTCAGAGAAGAGCGACATTTGGTTCACTAACCTATTGAGAGTTTCTGAATCCCTGGTTTTATTTTTTTCCTGGAGGATCATGCATGGCCAACTCCTTCTAGGATGATGAAATTTAAGATTATAGATATGAAGACTCAAGGCTTGGAGAAGAAAAATGTTTTCTATTTAACAGTTGAGGACATCAGCCGTAGTTCTCTGCTGTGTTTCAGCCATATATTGTAAGTTCTTTGATGCCTGGTGCCAGATTTAGATAAAGCAGCGCTGCAGGTCCTTTGGTGACCGGGGCGTTTAATGCTGCCAGGGGTTTGCATCACTGTTCTGGCAAGTAACATTATCATTGACTTTCCCAATAAAAAACAAAGAATCTCAAGGTCAGTTTGAGCTGATAAGCAGACACAAGCAGCTCCTCAGCTGTCATCTTAATATTTTCATTTGAAAATACATGCCTAACTTTAAATTCTACTGAACCAAACAGGTGTAAAGGTCTATGTGCTCTAAAACTGGTCTGTGGTTTTTGATCCTATTTGTTGACCAAATCCAAGTTACTGTTTCTTCACTGACTAAATTTGGACTAAAGGAGGACGTTAGCCTGCAGTAAATTTGGAGTTCACAGCTGCACACAAGGCCTTTGAGGACCGATTGTCATACTTCTAACTGCTAACTTGAAACCACTGGAGATCTGGAAGGCAGATACACAACATTGTGACACTTCTTAATCATGCATGATTAAAAAGGTGATATTCTCTATCAGATAAATGCAACTTATAAGCTTGGCATTCAATTTCAAATTAAATTAGATTTTGGGAAAGATTTTCAACAGTATCTAAGCTACAGAGGGTAAAAAACCTTACTGAATAACAGAAAAGGCAACTTTTATATAAGAGAACACATTTTGTACCATGTTTCCATTTAGTTTTGTAATCAACACAGTAAAGTCTTATTCAGTAGGCTGTATTAAAACATCAAGAAGAGCTTCATACTTTGGATTTGAAGTTAAGTTTCAGTTACTAAAGACAGCAAATAGGAGGCAACAGTTTTTGCCTTAGTGGCACATTTAACAGAGACTGAAGATGATTTCACAAGAAAACAAACAACCCGAACAAACAAAAAACCCTGCAAACAAACCCAAAAAGAACAAAACAAAACTGAAACAAAACTAAAACAAAACCCACAAATCACCAAAGTAACAATGATTACCTTCAATGGGATTAATATTTGATTAATTAGCACTTGCAATAAAACTGAGTATTTAAGCGTAGAGCTTCTGGGGACTTTTTGTCTGGTTTTGGGGCAGTGTTTTTGTTTTCATTTGGTTTTGGTGTTTGAGCTTTGTTTGGGTTTTTTGTTTGTTTTTTTAATTTATTTTACGAAGTAGTAAAAATATTATTATTACCCAGTGGAATACCTGGAGAACCAAAGAGCTGCACAAGTTGAAAAGCAAATCCTAATGATAAGGGAAGTTCTAGAAAACTCCATTCCATATTCACGTCTTGATTATCTTCAAGTTGTGAGGCCTTTGCTGGCTCAGGGTCACCTGCTTCACGCATATTTTCATCACACCGTGCCAATGTACTAGAATCTTCAGCATATTCAGAAACAACTTTAACAGAAGACAAAATATCTGGTTGCCTCTCTGTAACTTCTGAAGAATCGTGTTCACTCTCATCCTCTTTGTTATCAACTACCTGTTGTTGCTTCAGAGTTGTAGTTTGTTCCTCGTTTGTCCTGGAAACTAAACAAACCCTGAAGGAATATTTTGGCACAGGAGAAGATTGTCCCAAATGAACGTGAGAAATATCATGTAACAGAGAATCAGTGTGTGGGGTGAGCAAGGAACAGGGTGCCTCGGTGCCACTGTAAGGGGCAGAAAATTCCTGCAAGGCACACTCCTGTTCACATTCCTCTCCACAGTCCTTGCTTATAAAGCTCTTCTGGCTCACTTCCAAAACACTTTTTTGGGGAACATCATCTTTTTGGGGGATTTCCTGCCCTCCCTCAGTACTACCAGCAATCTGTCTTGGTAGATTAAACTTTGGTGCCAACTTGACAATTCTTCTGTATCTTTTACTCTTTGATGTAACTGGTGCAGCATCATAACCCGGAACATTTACTTCACTTGAACACTGGATGAAGGTGGCCCTGGCTTCTGCAAGGGAATTGAAGTGCATCTCACCAGCTCGAGATGCCAACAGACCACTGCTTATTATATTGCCAGCCTCCTCAGTTACTGCTACCTCATGGTTTGCCTTTAGCAATCCTTGATTTGACCAACAGCAATTTAACTGTGTTGAATCGTTCATATGAATCTCTTCAGGTTTCCTCATTTTTGTGGCTCTTTGTTCACCTGTGAATTTATCCTCAGACCAAGAAGAGAGAGAAACTTGTGTATCAAAGCCCAGCTGCAATTCCTCAGTACATAAATTAACTGGAAAAGAAGCCCAGGCATTAGAGCTATTCTCTTCTGCTTTTAATGCACCTTTGTCCTCTGTGTTATCAGGCATGTTACCATGTACGCTTGAACTGTAACACTGAGAGATTTCTTTTTCTTCACCATTTAAACTTAACAGCTTAGCTTCCATATCAGCTTGGCATGCAATTTGATAGGATCCCAGTTTGTTTTCTGTGCTTAACAGTGGCATGTTAGAATCTCCAAAGATGCCTTCTGTTTCCTGCATAGAATTTTTATCATTGCTTATTTTCAAGGAACTGCTTCTGCAAAGATTTTGTTTGTGCCCTTGAGTTGTTTCCTCATCATCAAATGCACTTTTGGTTTGGTTTTCAGTAGCAAAAGGTTTTACATCTATCAGAAATGAACTGTCACTTTCTACAGGCAATTCAGTTTTCAATGTACTGTTTGACATTGTTGAGACCTCAGACACAGCAACAGCAAACCTTTCTCTTGAAACAAATGCAGCTTCTTTTAGGCTTTCATCATCACCATGAGGCTGCTCTTCACAAAGTGTTACTGCATCCTCTGGACTGTCACTCAATGTACACAATGATTTGCTGTTTTCTTCTGAATCATCCTCTTCACTTTCTGATGTGTCCTGGTCATCTGGTACTGGATGATGAGCTGCTTCACCTAGCATTTTATTCATAATTCCTGCATGATTGCCTTTTATTTTTCGGCTTCTTTTCCGCTTTTTCCTTTGCTTTGCTTTTCTCAACAGGCGCCCAGTGTTCTCCTTTGAAATTGTCTCCCTACATGAAAATAAGAAAAACAAAAGGTTAAAAAAAAAAATCAGTTTGTGGTATTCAATTTGAAGAATAGGTACTTTATGTTAATATGGTGCCCAAACACAGATCATCTGCTTTTATAAATGGATAAAATCTCATATAAAACCTTTTACTGATTAAACAAACACACACCTTCACAGAATCATGGAATGGCTTAGGCTGGAAGGGATCTTAGAGATCATCTAATCCAACCTCCCCACCATGGGCAGGGACATCGCTCAACTAGACTAGGCTGCTCAAGGCCTCATCCATCTGGGCCTTGAACACAATTTAGAGCAATCAATTCAATTGCAATTCTTGCAATCCAGAACAATGTTGAACATTTGAAACCCACTTAAATAAACTTCTTCCGCCTCATTAACTTGGCTTTAAAAAAAAGTATTACAAATCATTGCAAGACCAAGCAAAATGTCTTTCTAAATGGCATTTGAATAACAGATACTACAGAGCTACTGCTCTCCTGAAATTTCATTAAATGTCACACTGAGCAGAAAGGTACAAAGCGGACGACATAGTAAGAAAATTTTATCCATTA
Organism: Chloroceryle amazona; assembly: GCA_027560015.1. Taxonomy (NCBI): domain Eukaryota; kingdom Metazoa; phylum Chordata; class Aves; order Coraciiformes; family Cerylidae; genus Chloroceryle; species Chloroceryle amazona. The sequence continues at coordinate 9,791 of JANHFX010028150.1, forward strand.
TTGTTAAATGGACCATACTTAGGTAAGCTGGACTCAAAAATACAGTAACCAAAAATCTGAATAATGTAATGGTACAGTGACTACAGCAAGTCTGACTTTTGCTGCTCACTATATGATGTGTGGATGCATACGTATTTGAAAAAACTATTTACTACTTTATTAGCAACAAACAGTACTAAAAAATTAACACAAATGTAGGCAGTTATTTACAATGGTGTTTGCAGCTCTTTTCAGAATGCCTGTTTTTTTTTCTTTGCTTTTCTTATTCAGTTTAACAGATCCTAACAGTGACTTGTCTGAAATCTTCCTTAGCTCATCAACCAGCTAACCTTGAAATGAGCACATCAAAAAAAACCAACCCAAACCAACCCAACAATCAACACACCAAAAACCCACACTCATCCAGAAATCTAACTTCTCCCTACGCAACTCTTCAGTGAGAGATGAGATTTTTGGAGCTAAGTTTGACTGATAAATCTTATCAAACATCTGCTCCTTTTCTGTCATTCTTGTCTTCTCCGCATACAACACTAAAGCAAACAAAGCAGTAGCTAAGAGAATTATAGGATAAAATTACTTCTTTTCTGGGCATTCATATATAATATAAGCTGGTTTAAGTGCTGTATTTTGAAATTCTTAAGATAGAAACAAAAAATAAATAAATAAAAAGGGTGACCATGCATGCAGAGGGAAAGACCTGGGACCTAAAGGTTACCTAAGGAAAACTGTCCTTACCCTTTATTCATTCTTGAAATTTATATGAAACTAACAATATATTTTTCTTATTTGAACTCTACAAAGCAAACCCTCCTAATTCCCTGAGTGCAAAGCACCTCTGCAGCCTTCTTGGCCTCAGTATAGCCACAAAGTCACTTGACTGGAACAGGATTCAAAAGTCTTGCTGCCTTGATATTGCTGCAATGGGCACTAGAAAAGAACTTGTTGAAAAGCACTTAAATTTTATTGCCCTATAATGGCATCCAGTGAGATATCCTACTAAGAGACAGGATTTCCTTCAAATGTTGGCATTTGAATCCACATGGTGCTTTCCTCCAAGCAATGAGAACTGGCTTCCCCATTTTCAAATCAAAGTATTTTCAATACAGCACCTTATGGCGTAAGTACATATGTCTATACTGTAGATGCTTGAAGTTAGCCAAGGTGAAGTCCACCCCAAATTCTCCTCACTATTTTCTACTCAGCAACATTCCTCCTTCCTCCTCTAAAAAACTCAACCAAAACATGGCATGACAGACAAAAAAAAAATAGAGTTGAAAAGATCCTCTTTGTCTACAGGGATAGCTGGAGAGACTGATAACCTATATGAGATCCAGATTTGCAGAACTTGTATACTCATCACAGGTTATGTCTTAAATCCTGATATTAACTTTCTTCTTCAGTGATAAGAACTCATGACTTGAAAGTGGGTTTAGAACTTCAAGAGTTTTCAAAAGCATAAAACCCCTAGCACTGAAATAGAAAATAATGTCCCATTTTCAATTGTTTTTAATGGAGTGAGGAATAAAACATCTGACCTGTGAACCAATTCCAAGAAGAACTTAGTATTGTACTTAAAGGCCCTTGTGCTGCCATAACAGCTCTGCAGAAATGACAACCCTATTAACAACGTCAGCTGACAATGTGGCACGGGAAAGAAATGGACTTCTTCAGTCTTAGTATTATTGTAGCGATAACTCTTGGTTACCACTCACTTCTCCCACATGGGAATTTGCACTGCTGCTGCTGGACGTGAACATCCAGCATTGATTCAAGCACGTTTCTGGTGCCTAACTCCTGACATATCTGACAATGCTTTCAGGACAAGACTGACAGAAACTTTCTTAGGCTAGGAAGCTACACCAAAAGGTATGGTAGAACTTTGCAGAAAGGAGAGAAAAGTCTCAGAGGGCAGCACATCTACTTTCTCTCCTTACCATTAATTCTGAATCGGGAAGGAAAACCAGACAGGACAGGATTGATGTTAGAGTGCAAGAACAGGAGAAATACATCCACCAAATAATGGGAGAAGAACCCAGAAGATCCGGGGAGATTAACAGCTATTATTGCATGGAAAATGATCCATGTCAAAATAATAACAAATGCAAGTGTCTGTCCGAGTTGATTTAGCATACCTGGATATGACCTTCAATAGTGACATTCAACAGTTCATAATAAATGCAACAGGTGTCATTTCTAAGCTTTGGCAACATGGGGGTTTATAGCAGTTCAGCAAGATTGGTTTTCTAAAGGTTTCGATTTCCTAAAGCCAAAAGGAAAGTGATGAGCTACTAAATGCAGAGTAATAAAAATTTATCATTCTTCATTTTCCCATGCAACTTCTGTTTTTCATCTGATGTTAAGAAAATACTGCTCCAAGGAAACACTCTAATGCACCATGATGGCATATCTAAAAGCTTCCCATCTGGGGTATACCCAGTGTCATGCTAAGCTTTTTGCCTTTACTGAAGCACATTGTTGTCTAGTTTTATTCAGTTTTACCTTAATTACTCCTCTTTTAGTCCAACTACATGCCTTTTGAGTTTTTTCTTGTGAAACCATAGGGCATACGAACACTGAGAAAATTCAAGAACCAGCATGGAGAGAGACTTCTCTTCTTTACAGGCGCATTTGCTTGCAAGTTGATTTTAAACACATACAACATGTGAAAAAGGGAAACGCAAAAGGTGCTGGTTCAATTGATATTTAACTTTTGCTATACATTATGCATTTTAAAAAACTGGTTAGTAATAAACAGCACTGCAAAAATGTAGTAGTATCTTTGTTGAAGCAGGAATTCCCTTTCTGTAACAACACTTTGCCATTTCTCAGCCTGTTTAGACAGTATTAGAAGCTTTTTGCTGTAACTCTGTTACAAGTGACTTAAAGGTTGTAACCTACTGCTCAAGTTCACACTGTCCAGCTTGTTTGAGAGTCAGTGCTCAGAGGATGCTCTTCACTGGAGAAACAAATGCACCTTCACGATTGCCAAGGCAGAACATGCAAAGTAAATAATCTAAAGAACCTAGTCACATTTTGCTGGAAAATGGAAAAACCAGAAAAAAAAGGTTATTTGCAAGTGTACAAATTTCAGCTCTAGCACACATCGAAGCTGATGCTTGCTCAAGATAAAAAAAACGCCTGCAGTCATTGCTGGAATGAAATACAGAGGAACCAATACATTCTAAAAAGCAATTCTATACACCATCTAGCAATGAGGTACATGCTCTTTCAGAAATGTATGCTATCATTAATCTCCAAAGTCTGTGGAGTGGCTTTTCAACATCAAAATTATAGTAGAGCTCCTTACATAAAATTTCATTCACTTGGATACACTTCACCTTCTCCACCTGGTAAGTCCAGGTAATTTCTGAATTCCTTGTGACTTGAATTTACTCCAGAAAAACAAAACAAACAAACAAAATAACCCCCCAAAAACTGAAGTAATAATTTTGGAATAACAAAAACGGTAATGGTACCAGCCTTTTTTGTTACATCTCTTAGTTACCATTTTTTGCTTGGTTCCAGATGTTGCCCTTGCACTTCCACTACCCGTCTTTTGCTGTCTATAGATCCATCCTCCTTACGGGCAGATTTACCTGCCTGAGGCAGCATCAAAAGAAAACAAATACTTGCTTTGTTGTTGAGCTGATTTAACTTGCCAAAGGAAGAAATAAAATGTGTCTAAGACAAAGGAAGTGGTTGGTGGGAGCAAGGTGGTAACTACTTTCAGCAGCAACATGTTATGTCACCTCAGAACCTGTCCTAAGGAAATTCAGTTTCAAATGACAACCCATTCATTCCACAAGAAGTTTCAGGTGGGGTGATCTGACTGATCTTTGTCCTGCCTAGTTAATGAAAGTCATAAATGTCTTCCAACTGGAAGAGACAATCTCTTATTTTGGCTCATTAGTCATAGAATATGTTGACCAGCATTAAGGAAATCCATCCTGAATATGGTGATTAATATACATGTACATACGCACTGAATATACTTGTGCCTAATATCAAACATCTAATTCCTGAACAAATGAAACAACTCAAAAGCTGCTTTCAACCTCATTTAGCTGCCACAAATATCTTACCTGACACAATTCAAAATTCTAGCCTGAAAAAAAAATAAATCAGCCATTGAGGCACTGATGGATGCTGATAGAGACACCATTTTTTGTTTGACTGGATTTCTCTGCACCATTAAGTATGGCTCAGTGTTAAAAAGCAGGTTAAGATGGAGAAAAAAAGGACAAAGTGAAATGCTACAAATGATCCGAATTTATCTGAAGAGGAGGTACTTGCAACACAGAGAAGAAACTGCAGATTTATCATCAGCCTTCTCACCCACGAAGGCTCACAGAATCAATTTTCATTTCCATTCTCCCTGTCAACATTCAGTCTTTTGAGAACATGGACACAGATGCACTGGAAGTACAGTATGAATCATCTTGTCAAGTTTGAGAACATGAGTTTTATTATTTGGATAATACCAGCTCAGGCATGAAGAAAGTTTGGTTGAAATTAAGCCAGGCTAGACAAGAAATATGCTGCTTTGAGAAGTAGTTTGGAGAAACAGGAACTATAGCCAAATGCACACTAGTTAATAAAGTCTGGTGTAATCCACCATGCAGCAGTGCTCCTTCATTTTCTATTGATATAAAGACATTTCTCTGTGAGATTTTAAGGAACATCTTCAGAAATCTGTAAGAGGATGGAAAAATTCCACCTTCCCAGAGAATGATCAGTCTGGGTTTTTCATTAACTCCTGGACAAACTATAGCACTAGTGCATATGTGGATATAAATCACCATGCCTGGAGCTATTTAAGAGGCTGCACATGCAGACATGGTGCTTATGGACATGGTTTAGTGGTGGACTTGGCAGTGCTGGGTCAATGGTAGGGCTTAAATGTCTTTTGCAACCTAACAGATTCTCCAGTTCTATGAAGCATCCTCCTCTCAGAAACACCAGAGCACACTTGACACACATCATTTTACAAAGCTGGTGGTCCAGGTTGAAAACCATGAAACCCACTGATGAAGACTACAATTGACCAAACAAATGACATTATCCACCGTAGACACAAAGCCTAATGCCTAATTCACAGCTTCTGAAAATACACATTAACTGTAATAATTACCTTGAAAATATCATCCTTCTTCCTTCCTAATGAAAAAAAGCGTTGCTGTTACAGCTATAACATAGTATATATATATATTATATAACATGATGTATATATAATCTAACCAAGTACAAGGCAGTATTGAATCTGAGTGGATCCTTGATTTAGGAGAAATAAGATCTGCATTCAAGAACTGTATTCTGTGAGTCATCTCACAATCTGGTTTTTGGTTCCTCTCCCTTACAATCTACTGCTCTCCAGGGATGCGCTTACAAAATTCCACTTACAAGAGAGACGCTCTCTTCTAACTGGAAAGGGCACATTTACTGAGGCTCTTGTGAGGTTGTGAAATAAATCACCTCCTAAAATGTGGTCCACAAATAAGACAGATCGGAATTCCTAAAAAATATCTTGTGTATTTCTACTACACTACACTACTACTATTTCTTCTACACTGACTCTCACTCTTTCAGTCAATGTCAAGCAATCAATCATCATTTTAGCCAGCAAATAAAGACTATTACATATCCTGATCCATCGTCCTATTGCTTGAACACATCTCTATATTCTATTTTGATGGCTGTTGTCTATAAGTACAACAAAAAGCTTTTAAAAGTCAAAATTAGATTTACAGCGTGAAGCATTGGCCTGTCTTGCCAAAACATGTTCACACACAAACCAAATGTAAAATGAAGTTTGAGATAAGACACAAACAAGTTTGAGGTGAGACACAAGCAAATCAAAGTTGAGGAAATATATGGATTGGAGTCTAAGGAAGCAACAGAGGCACAATTGTAGCAAAGATACATAATTAGATATCCACCAAAGCACAGACCATGATTCTGGGAACAAACATATGAGACAGAAGAAGATGCTGCAAACTTTGTGAGGCTAGTAAAAAAAGGAACGAAGAAAAAGATACTGTATGACAGAAAATACTACTTTCAGCAGAACAAGGAAAAAAAAAATCAAAAGGACAGCTGAGGAGGAGGGGAAATATATATAGTCAGTTTTCAAATCAGCATCAGTTTGACCTGAGGCATTAAAAAATTACAGAGTAAGGTGTGGCTTATAGTTCAGGGTAGAAAAAGGAAGGGGGAGATGGATCCAGAGTTATGAAGAAGACAACTGTAGTAACTGAACATACAGGACTCAGACCAGACAGATGAGAAAGGTGTATTTCAAAAGTAAGGGGGGGGAAGAAGGACTTAAAAGAAAACAGCAAAGAAAACAGTATCAGTAAATATTAAATAACCAGCCTCTAACCCAGATTACAGCAACATCAAAATATAGTTGAAAATGCAGACAGTGTTGCTAAGCAGATCATCTGCCCCAGGTACTGCGCTCATTCTATGCATCTGAAATGTTATGAAATACTGAGAGCTACACCACATTCAACTATAAAGTGCATTCTTTGGAACATATGACACCTTCTTCAACAAATCTCCGTACTTTGTCATACTGGCATCCAACTTTTACTTACTGTTTCTGCATGCAACTCTTTAGTATTAACTCATTTCCTTTTTAAAACATTTTTCAGCAAAAGGACTAGAGATACACAAAAGGCATGATGAATTACCCCTTAAGATGATTACTTCATACAAAACAGCCCTGTATTATTGCTGGAGTGTTAGGGATGCACAGATGCAGAAAACTGCATATATAACTGGTGTAAACCATAACGCCACCAGTTTTGGTGCTACGGCTAAAGCCAGAAACTAAAGCCAGTCTGAGGAGGAGAGAATTGTGGACTTCTGTACTAATGCATCTGCATCTGACACCCTGAACCCAGGCAGCAATTCTGTGATTTAAAAAAGTCTTCTCCAATAGAGAAGACCCAAGTCTTTCAATATTCTGGACACTGTTCTCACTATATCCATAAGAATAGAATAATTTATGCCAGAAAGGGCCTCTGGAGATCATAGAGTCCAACCTCTGCTAAAAGCAATATAAACTGAGATATTGCTGAGACAGTGACTGGCCCAGACAAGTTTTGAGTACTCTAAGGATGGAGATTACGCAATTTAACATCTAACTGGAACTTCCCATGGTGCAACCTTTATCCAGTGCTTTTAAGAGAAGCCTAGCTCCACCTCTGTATTCTCCCACTAGGTATGTGAAGACAGTAGACCTTCTTAAGGCTGAAGAATCTGTTTCTCTCAGGTTTTCCTTGTACATCAGATGCTTCAAGCCATGACATCTCTTTGCTCAACTCACTCCAATATGTCACATCTTACTTGTACTTGAGCTCGAAGCTTGACACTCTCAGCAAAGGTACCACAAACCAGCCAGGCAAAAGACAAACTAATTGAATCTCTTCACAGCTCAACTCCCTCCAGAGCAGTAGAAAGTTAAACCATAGTGTGCTATCTTTACTCACAATAAAACCTCTCCTCAAGACCTAGGACTGAAAAGGGCAGCAGCATTATTGACATAATCCAAGTATTCATTATTAGAAACAACAACTTGATGTAGACTGCTGGAACGCAACAGAAACAGAATGAAATATAGCACTAACTGGGCTTTCTGTGTAAACATACCCAGAATTCCATTTACGCTCCTGTATATAATGCAATTTTGCTGCACGGCCATAAGCGGTGTTCATAAAGTAATAATAGTTTTGAAATGTTATTGCTTATATGTCATTATTTAGTGCATATACAAAACAGCTGCAAAGAGCTGCAAATGGAGCTCCAATACATATACCTGTCTTGCCTCAGGTAAAAGATATGATGTCTATACTTTTGTGGCCAACATTCCTGTAAAGCAGTGTATTCATCTGACAATCAGTGCAGGAAAAATGCTAAATGGGGAAAATATACCCAATCCACTCTTAAATCAGGTTCATGAGCCTTCAGAAACTCACCACAGTTAAAAGCAATAGGGGGGATAAGCCGTTCAGTAGCTTTTTATAAACTATTATAACCTATGGCATAGGTTACCCAAACCTATGGCTGATGAGTAAATAATAATAAACTATGAGAAGTATCAACTAAAATAAGAGCCAAACAGCATTACAGGCCCATGACTATGGCTGATCTGTACATGATATAATAAACTCCTTAGAAATAAGCAAATGTTTGTTTAGTCAGCTAAAGCAGGACTTTCTAGTCTGTTAGCAATTTAAGAGATTATACAACACTCACTAAAGAATATGTGTTTTAAAATCGGGACAGCTGAACAACATGCAAGCATGTCCCAAAAGTTTGGCTCAGAAAATATTTTCCTACGTTTCCCTAAAATCCTAGAATAGTTACAGAGTTAGAGGATTAAGAAAGTATTAATAAAGGACAAGCAGGACAATCCACACAATTATAAGGCAGTTAACCTGATATCAGCTTGCGGGACCACAAAAGAGAAGCTGAATTTAATTAGCAGCTCAAAAAAGAAAAATATTTAACATTACTAAAAAGACTGTGAGTACAACCTCCAAAAAATTACCTCATGGATCCAGTATATTGTGACTTGGCTCAACATGGTATTGTTACAACAGTAAGGTTCACATTAAAGAGAATTTAAGTAGCATTATCATCTTAAAGGAATCACAGACCCATTCCAGATGCTTTTATTACCCTTAATCTAGCAACACTGCCAGTCATCTCAAGCTAAAACCACCACTTGCTGCTTTCTCCATTACTGCAAAAATAAATTAGACAAATTTGAGATGGTCTCACCTTGAGAAGCCCTGTTACTGCTGTATCTTTTGGATACTTAAAAGACCGGCCATGTTTTTGCATCCTTTTCTGGAAACTCAAAAGAAGCTAATTTACAGCTAATTTCAACCAATTAGAAAAATCCCCCAAATTAATTGATGTGCAAGTAGATTCTCACCTAGGAAATAATTACTAAAGAGCTTTAATCTCTGCTCTTGCTTTTATTTCAAAAGGATGAGAACATAAACACTGAAATGAGAAAGTATCAGGGTAGAAACAGTGAAGTGAAATATTTCCATATTTGACTCATATGAAACACCTGCTCACCCAAACCGAGTATTTAATTTCAACTTTAGGAACTGCATTTCAACACCGTGTCTTCTCTCTGCTGGGAAGTGTAATACCTGTCTCTGTTCTTTTGAATGGAAAACCTTCAATTCTCAACACATACCCAGACACCTCATTTCTCTGATGTACCAGCACAGAAGGAAAACACTTCTTCCAGAAAACTCAACTGCCAGGAGGAAGCAGCAGTTTAAACTCCAGGCACAAACTCCAGGCACTCCACACAAATGGAAAAATGCAAAAATAGAGGTTTTTTTCTAATTGACTGAAAAGGAATCTTACTTGTCAGAAAAAGAAGAAAATACCGACACAGTCTAAACACAGACGCAAAGCAATCAGATATAATTGTTATGGGTCCCACCTCAGCTAGCCAAGGCCTGGTTTTCAGTTTTCTATTAGCAGAGACACAAATTATGGTCTCTGCAGAAGGTTTCAAGAGCTAGAGGATGAAAGACAATCATGGATTTCTTAAAAATAAAGAGATTAAGAAAATGATGCAGCATGGCAAACTAGATTAAAATGAACATAATGAGATCATGACTACAAGAACAGGCAGAATTCCTTACAGGTGATCACTGAATATCACATGTTAAGAAATAAATGTTACATGAGGTTGTTGTGCTTTAACCCCAGACAGCAGTTAAGCCCCAAACAGCAACTTGCTTGCTCACCCACAGTGTGAGATAATCAGGAGTAACAAGTGAGAAAACTCTTGGGTTGAGATGAGGACAGTTTAACAGGTAAAGCACAAGCTGCACACACAAGCAAAGCACAGCAAAACAAGGGATTAATTCACCACTTGCCATCGGCGGGTGGGTGCTCATCCATCTCCAGGAAAGCTGGGTCGGTCACAAAAACAAAGCCATCACTCCAAACAAGCCCCACTTCCTTCTTCCCCCAGCTGTCTCCTCCCAACTCCTTGTGAACCCCCCTGCTATGTGCTGATGGGGTGACGGGAGAAATAGAAAAGGCCTTCACTCTGTGAAGTGCTGCGCAGCAGTAACCGAAACATCCCTGTGTTATCAGCTGCTTCCAGCACAAATCCAAAACACAGCCCCATACCAGCTACTTGGAGAAAATTAACTCTAATCCAGCCAGAACCAGCACACAGGTCTTCCAGGGTCTTTCTGTGGGTTTTGGGGTGTTTATTTATTTGTTGTTTTTTTGTTTCCTCTGGTGTGTTTTTAATTTTTTTCTTCTCCAAGCAAAAGAAAAATAAGAGCATTAAATCATCTGTCAAAGACAAGGCTAATAAAAATTTCAAGAACTAACCAACTGAGAAACTGCAGTTTAGATGGGAGTAGTAGAATAGAACTATTTTTTTCTCAAGCAACACGTAATCCTATATAGCTGGCTAGCTCTACAAACCAAGTCATGTACGTTCTGCAAATTAATTCTCATTGAGTTTCATGCTTAGAAGAGTAAGATGTTAGAGCCACAGCTGAGAACCTTAACTATCCTGTTTATATTTACTTGCCAAATATCTCACTAGTTTGAAGCATGCAGCAGATACTCAGAACCCGCATTTGTAACATTAAGGTTCTATGCATTAGTTTCATTAAAAAAATCTGACACTTATTTAATGAAATATGATGAACTAGCAATTTACTAAAAAAAATAAAGCAGAAAACCTTGATTCTAGGTACATTGGTATCACTAACAGGCACACTGCATAAAAACCATGCCAGACAGTCACACCTTTCAGATCCTCAGTCTAACTCCACACTGAGTTCATAGCATTTCTTCTAAGAGCTTTGACAAAATAAGTAATTTTCCTCATTTGGGAGGGAGCAGGAGAAATTACCTGGATTACATGGATCTCACATCATCTTTTTATTATATTTACAGAAATATTGTAGCGTAAAAGCAAATTCTGTCTGAGTTGTATGTATGACCATGACTGTCATATGCTCATGAAATAGTAATATACTATGAAACAAAAATGTGTTCTACAGACAATAATTCCACTGTGTTTTCACCTGCCATGTCACTGTACTTACCTTGGAATACAGCTTTACAGGATAAGCAGCTTGCAAGAAGGTGTGATCCAACACCAACTCGCAAAGCATTTCTTTCCTGTTATGTATTGTCCTTTGCAAACTGCAAACCTATTATTGATCAACATGCTCTGCATATCAGAAATACTCACCATTCACCAATAATTTATTAACAACACAGGAAAATGCTACATCATTTAAAAATAGTATGAAGTCGCATCTATTTAAACACAAATTTCAGTTAAAGAGAATTTAAATATTGCTAAAAAAAATCCAATTCCTTTAAAAACTGGATAGAAGGTACTGAAAGATACAATAACAGCAATTTTCAATAATAACCTCTTTTTGGTCATACCTCAGCACACTGTGGGAGTATTACATAAAGCCTCAATCACTTTTATCACTTTATTACGGCTTAAAGTAGTAGAGAGTAAGTAATACGAGCCTGAAACCCTTTTATCTTTCTCCCACCTGAAATATGCTTTCACGTTTAAGTATAACAACTCAAGAGAATAAAACTATTACTGACCATTTACAATGATTTCCATGATTCTTTTGAGGCATGGAAAAAGATAATAAAGGAAACTAAAAATAGACTAACATAACTTGGTATGAGTTACAGACAATAAGGGAAGACAATACGGTTGGAGAGCTTTTTTATATATATACATAATTCAATATATTAACAATCCACACACTATTGAAGCATTTGAAATTCTTTTTCAGATAATTAAAAGAATTACTAAAATGTGAAACTCCACACTTCCAACTTTTATAGTTAATAGAATCTCTTATGAAAATGTTATTGCAGATAAACATTCAATCGTACAAATTCAAACTGGCACAAAAGGCATAGAAAACCACAGAAAGTTACTTCATTCTATACCTGGATTTTCAACTTACATCGTATTCGGACTTTAAAGATGAAGCATTTTTTAGCGCCTACTCAAAAATTGTCTGAAGTAAAAAATAATTATGCTGGCTTCAGAATTTTCAAAATTCTGATGGCTGTTACACCAAATCCAAAACAGAAAACAATGAACATTCTTTTAGCTATGTACTCACATTCTTGACAAGACTTCCTATTCAGGATTTGCTCATTCAGCATATAAAGATATCAAACGTAGTTACAGCTGAAGACAGGTTATTTCAGCTAGCAGGTTTGGAATAATGCTCATCTGTATAAAGCTACAAGCTTGAAAAGAATGAAAACTGTTGCACTGAACTACTGCAGCAACACAAAACAAATACATTCCATGAATGCAGCAAGCTGTTAGAAAGCAAAGTGAACACTTACAAATGCAGAATTTTGTGAGAGGAAAAAGGCAATAGATTAGTCAGTCTCCATGCTGGCTCATTTTTTGTTATGTACTAAACAATTTACATAGGCTGTGCCAAAATTAGGAATGCAGTGTGGTTTTACAGAATTCCATCCACTGTTTGTGTTCAACTGATGCATCCAAACTGCGGGCTGGGACTTGACAAGACTAATGCTTTAATACTTCATTTTTTAATTGTAAATTTAAAAAACTGACTTAGAAGTGAAATTTTTAGGATTATCACTAAAATGTACATTTTTTTTCATTCAGCACAAAAAAGCTGGTGCCGTGCATCATGGTTTATATGCTACCACTGAGAACAACCAAAAGATAATTCAGATTGCACAATTCAAGGCTGGTGAGTACTGTAGTGGCAGGATGTTGCTGCAGCTGCCAGATGAGCTGCCGAGACAAAAAAAAACCCAAATATCACAACTGAAAACCAAGAATACATGCCAAAATTTTGCCAACTGGCAATAAATGTCAAATAGAACAAAAGGACAGCCCAAGACATTTTTTTTTAAATCTCCTAAACCATAATGACAGTCACTAAACCTGGTTATCACATAAATAACGTCTTCTTCTGGGGCTTTAATTCTCTTTTAAAAGATATCTAATATGACCTTTTCTAAAAAGAAACTGCTCAACAGTTACTTGCTATATGACAACATCATTGTCTTAGGTTTATGAAGGAAGACTCTGCTGTATGTCATACTATATTAAATATTTTACTAAAATGAAAGTTATTACAACCATAATAAATATCTTTTTAAAAACCATTTAAAGTACAATTTTATTTACATGCAAGTCCGTTAAAGGAACAACCTCCAGAAGAAAATGGTCTTGAAACAGGCCTATTTAAAACATAGATGATCTACTACTTTATGGGAGGTGATGACATATTTTAGAAGGGCAAGTAACAGATTTTTATTAACTGACTGCAACTGTGTTATCGGCTGCTGGAAATACTGAAAGAATTCCATGAGTCTGTATTGCCTCCCCACCTATGTCTTCGCTGCAGAGGTGGCCTTGGAGTGTTTTTGTGGGGAGGTGACACTGAATTCATGACAATAGATATGGATATTTGAGATTCATATCGTTCCAACATCTGAGCAATCTTCTCACGGGTGACCCCATGTTTATTCCTCCTAAAAAAATAAAAATGTAAATAAATTGTCTGGCATGTTTATATGGTTACAATCTTTAAGGAAAAAAAAAAATCTATATTCACAATTTTCCTTCTTGCTTTTCAGATTCTCACTGTCTCATTATTCAACTTAAAAGTTTAACAATTCCAAAAAAGTAGTTTAACAATTTTCACCACTACATATATTAAATAACAGAAAACAACACAGTCATTCTTCTTCATACAGAAATGTGATGTTATTCACCAGGACTAGGTACCCTAGAAGGACTTTGCTTTTTACTTATTCATCAGACTACTTGTGTAGGAGGTCAGCTACTCCTAAAAGGGTTAAGGTCTCAAACCTCATGTGGTAGTAAAATACATCCTGAAAGGGAGAATGAGAAAGGGGAGGTGTGGAATGCAGCAAGAGCCTTGCTCCCCTGCTCAAGCCAAGGCCTGCTCCTCACAGATCAGGGAACTGACTGCAGTTCTTTGTAGGCCGGATGGTGTCCCTTTTTGAGTTAATTTGTTTGCTGATCAAAGACTACTGTGCCAAGGAACTGGTTACATCCCTTACCAGGGTGTCATCCAGAGGTAATTAAATACAGGTCTCCACAACCCCCAACTGAAATGGTAGAAAGGGACAATGCTCCCATGCTTGCACATTGGAGAAACAGGGGTTACTACCCCCCTATTCTTCTCATGTAAATCAGCACCTCCTCTCCAAGCTTCCTATGCAAATTGGGGAATGCCACCCATATCCCAAGTCTATAAATGGAAAGTAGTGTATTGATTCAAGAACTTAATCACTGAAGAACTCAAGATTTGGACCTGTCCTCCAAGACACTGCTGGATCCAAGAGTAGTGATATCTTAGTCCCTTTCTCCCTCTCTTTTCTTCCCTCCTCCCTTCCCTTTCAAATCTCACACAACTCTCCGGACCACCCTGGGTAGCTCAGCTATCAGGTCATGACAAACTGGTATGCTAACTAATAAGTAGAGGGATGAATAATGTTACACATTGCTACTTAGGAAAGCAATGTTCGAACTCAGATTAAAAAAAAATAAAACTACATGGTTTCAAGACTCAATGACAGAGTATTTTCTCATTAATAGTTCTCAAAATAAGAAGCAACTTTAGTTTTGAACCAGAACAGGACACACAAGACATCTTCATCTCCTAGCTCTTACTGATACTTGCTGTAAATATATAAATGTACCCAAATACATGTAAGGGAAGAGAGGCCAAAAGTGTTGTCCTATTCTTGCAGTGTTTAGTGAACAGCTACTTTCAAGGAAGACTTTCCCTGTTAAGGACCTGATACATTAGCCATTACAATACAATGTATCTATCTCCTTAGAATCTATGGAACAGCATCTTTAAATCCATCTTTAAATCCAACAGAAAATTTTGGTCTCTCCCAAAAGGAAAACCACAGGCCTTATACATAAATTGAATGTCAAGAGAATTGCCAGCACTGTAACAGAATTGAATCTAAAATAACAGATATAAAAAGCCCAAAATGTTTAGTTAGGGTAGCCAAGCATTTAATATAATCCTACAGATTCTTATCACCGAGAAACTTCGTCCAAGCTGAATTATTTCCAAGTCATATCAACAGGAATACATGCCTGCATCTTTGTGCTTTCTGCCGGGGACAGGAGAGGCATGGGCCTCGTTACAAACTTGCTCAGTTCTATAGAGGAGAAATGAATACTGGGAATGAGCAGGATATACTGGAAAGATAATGTTCTATACAGAAATATTTTAAAAGATTGAGTTCCTCCCCTCCAACTCTGGAGTTTGTGCGTATTATTACAACAAGGTAGTTATGTATCAAGTTGATGAGGGTTCAAAGCATACTGCAGGTAGCACACTGGTTTCACATTCATAATGGAACATGAAGAATCAAGGATCTCAGAAGTATTCAGAATTATTCTGTCTCCTTAAAGTGTATTTTATCAGTTTTCTCTCTGGGAAGAAAAGGCTTAAGTATTTATCTCATAGATACTCTTCAATGAGACAACATCAGAAGCTAGAATGATGATCACAAGCAGCTCATTTTTTAGATGCTACTAATTTCTACACTGTGCTAATGAATTTAATGAAGTCCATACCAAATTGCAGCTTTATGATCATAGTGGATGAAAATGGATTGCATTAAACATGTTTGCTTTTCACTTGTGTGAATTCACACAGCGGGCGCTTTTTTTAAAACAACATCTGTCCCAAAATACAGATTATACCCAGGATACCTGTTATTCCCCAAAAGCTTGAATCAAATGCATACTTAAAAAATAAGGAAGTTATAGTTCCCGAGTGACCAGCTACTCAGAAAGTGTACAAACATGATGAAGGTAATTGGTAATTTTTTCATCTAACTCTGATTAAGCACTTAAAGAAAATACTAACAATAAAATAATTCCTTCTCTTCAGCCAGTGATTCTGCTACTTTTTTTCTCTCACCTGCAGTGATCAAGATCTCCTAAAAATGGTATCAAAGTACAAAATTCTTTATATGAACATCTAAATGCTATGCAGGAAGTCTTGAGCACTACCCTGTGGTGTCAAGATGTTGTCACAAAAGTTATGTTCACAAGACTAGACTAAAAGCAAAATGTGCGAGTGACTTCAACAATTTGTGCCTCATGGGCACACTGCAAGAGAGACACTGACACCTATTCCGCACTGAAACATGTCACATTCTTGACATCAAGAATTCACCAAGTGTTGACCTAGAGCCTTTTCACAGATTTCTTAAGCACACTAAGTTGTGTCAGAAAGAATCACATAGAAGTTGTATCTAGAAAAACACCTGACTTACAGATCATCAACATATCGCTTGACAAGACTTACTAGCAATATACAGCACCACTAAAAACATATAAATAAGGACCATGTCTCAAAAATATTAGAAAAGTCTTTTGTTAATTAAGTAGGAGGTAGGGTATTTTTTATTCCAACTACCAGAAACAAAGTCTTAAATAATCCCTAAATGAGGAGGGAATCAGAATGTATGACTCCAGACAACGAATAAAACAACCCAAATGCATTATTAGCATAGTATTGGCTCAGGTACTGTACAAAATGCTGAGCTCAAAATTCATAAGTGGAATCCCAGAACAATGACATCTCTATCATTACCTATTTCCCAAACACACAAATACAGAAGAAAAAAACCTGAGCTCTCTCTCCAAACGATTGAAAACCAGAATGAAACCTCACGTCACGATGTTTCCTACATTTGCACAGAAGAAATTTTCCAGGCAATGGGCCTCTATTCAAATATTTAAAGCAACTGGAACTGCTAAAATATTTCTAGGAAGCTTCTAAGAACTGGCAGCAAGCACTTCACAGTTCAAGGCTTCTCCTTTGGTTTTGAGGAAGACAGTTACTGTAGGAGTAAATTTTATGACTGGAAAATAAAATTCAACAGTAACAACATTTCACATTTGTTTATCCTGTTAGCTCTTTATCCTGTTACCTTTAGAAACCTGAGCAAGGGAAGTGTTTTTGGACAAAACAGACCATGTGAAATCAGAATCATTTTACAGGAAAATTCATTTATCATGTAATGGGAATCTCACAGTGCACATCTTAGAAATGTCTGATCACTAAGAGAGCTTCATAACTTGATTGTGCTGCACCCCAGACTACAAAAACTTAATAGAATTCATCCTGCAAAGACATGACTCCATTTCTAAAAATATGTTAGTGGTAGCTTAAAAACAAAAGGTGAAAAGTTTAAAACCTTTATTAATACCATATAATCCAAGTCAGTAATGTAAGTATTAGAAACACATATTTCGTGCATTGTAGGGGCTACTTTACAAAGCTGAAACGATTACAAGACAGGTCACTCAGAAGCTTATAAAACGACAGCCAGTGAGAGAACTGCAATGCAATATTCTTGTGGTTAAACACATGTCAAACAATGAGTTTTTCCTGAATTGGTTTAATACCATACTGATTCCCAAAGCAGATACATCTGAGACAAAAGAGAGATTAACCAGGAATAATAAGCAGCTTTTCAGGCACTCTCACAACCCAGAAGTCCAATGACCTATGTCCAACAGCACTCTAAGTCAGATCCTCTGAATGCCAGGGACAATTTCACAAAATCATGAAAAAAAAAAATAAATCTAAAATATGAGCTTTCTTTTTAACCTTCCCTAACTAGTAACTGACTTGTTCTTTTGACACCGAGACATCTATAAAAGCAGAAAAAAAAAGCACTTATAATCGATGTACTCCTTGGAAAAGGTGTAAATTATTTTTGTCTTCTACCCATTTCTTGATGTCAAGTGTTCTGTATCACAAATTTATTAGAATAATTAATTATTCATTATAATTGCAGAGATTCGTATGGGGGTCAATATTTTTTTCTATTCCAATCCAACAGAATTTTAGTATTGATTTTTTGGGCCAACAAGACTTCTATTTATTTACCATGGGGTTTATTCATAACACTTCCATTTCGAGATATATCTCCAAATGCCAATTTAAATACATATTATACTAGCAATTAAGTATTTAAAAAAAATAAGATGATGAATAAAATACAAAGTACTACATATGTATTTATCTGTGTCTATCTATCCAGTACAATGATTTCTGTAATATAAACCTTACTTTTCTAATTCTTCAGGTTCAAACTTCCACCAAGTATCTGGCTCATGGAACTCCACTCTGTATCCCTTTTCTAGAGCCTGCAGCAAGCAAAGAAAAACACATGATATGTGTATCATTATTACATAAAATGTAACAAAAAAGTTTATAGATCAGAATACTAAACAGATTTAGTTAACTCTGCAGTGGTAGCATGCTGCATTTCACTTACCCCCACCCCATCCAAGCTTTCATTCCAGGCTAAGCAGATTAGATCAAATCCATCCTTCAACTGGTCTGAACTATTGCCATACCAATTACTGATCTAACAGTAAGCACTCTCTCTTTAGAGCAAGGGAAATGTTTCTGGACAAAAGAGACCAACTTATCACATGAGAAGGTATGTCTGGAAAAGTCAGAACAGATGATACAATCACACACCAAAACCTACCACTTCGACATATGGCTTCATTTCCCAGGCTTGAGTATTAGTGTTGTCGATTATAACGGGAGATTTTCCCTGCTCCATTGCTTGCTTTGCTGCAATGAAAACCAGCACAAGTTAGTAAACAACTACAAACTCAAATAAAATGGTAAATGTAAATAAACTGTTCCAGATGCTTTTTGCACTCATCTGGTCTGATGGTAACACAGTGTTTTAAGAAAAGGAATAATGGCATGGAAAGGTAGAGATGGGAATAGAAAGACATAAGAAGGTTAGAAAAATTAAGTGAAAGGTGGTGGTGAAAGGATGCAAGGGGATAAATGGCAAGTGTAGAAGTCAAAGGAACACAACAGAATTGCTCAAAGTCTGTGCTCTGCTGAGTACAGAGATCCTGTAATGAAACCGTATCCACGTTCCGGCTTTACCAGCCCTGCTGTATAACACATGGTGCATTCATGACTGAGACCCGTGGTTAGTACTGCAGTTCTTCCTCAACAAAATGCTAAGAAACAGGTGATCTTCATAGAATGACAACACGTTCTAGAATATTTCTGAGATCCATTAATAAAAAATTACAATCATGCTGTCTCCACCTGAGTAATATTTAAATGCATGGGCCAGTTTCTATCAAATCGAAGAGGGCAGAAGCTTCAGAAGTAATAAGCTGCTTCCAATTTTTACAACAGCAACTGGTAAAAAGGCACATCCAAATTAGAACCTTTATTGATGGAAAGACAGACAGAGCATAAGCATGATGCGATTTGTTTGGCTGGACATTTATGGAGTAGCATGCTTTTAACTTTGGACCTTTTTACTTTGGACTTTTAACTTTTTTTAACTTTGGACCAGCAAGAGTATACTTGCTTCTTACACGGCAGAAGCATCCTAGAGATTACAGTGCAGAACTGAGATCGGTTGGAAGAGTTTAGGGAACAAAATGTACAAACCTGCTGGCTACCTGAGATTCATCAGCTCGGCAGCACAAAAAACATTTCAGTATTACCCTGATGCCTAATAAGGTATCTATTTCTAAGGTCAAGACTGCTTTAGTCTTTCTAAATTAATTAACCAACTATCTTATACCTGAACCTAACTTCAGCCTTGAGATCAGGCATTCTTCTAAATCCCATACACAGTTACTCCAGAAAGCAATCTCAGAGGACTCCTAACTTACAATGGAGGCCACTTATTCAAGCCCATCTAGAGAGCACCGACTACGACATTCAGCTCCTACATAATGCTACACACGAGACTTACTCCAGGAAGGAGAAAAACTCAAGTTCTATACCCTTATCAGTTTGATATCCACCTCTATGTTGTACAAGCCAGGACAGCAGTTAATCTATTTTTATCACTAGTTCAGAAGGAACTCTTGCACAGGAGAGTACCCAGAGAGGGGACAAATAAGTTACATTTTTAATTGTTTCAACTTCCTTCATCTTTTAATTTTGAAAACAAGATCTCTGCCATTTTTTTGCAGGAAGGGACACAACTTCTACATCTTCAGAAAATAAATACTTTGTGCGTGAATCAGCAAAGGAGGTTCTTTTTCCAGCCTGAAACTAAGCCAGACGGAGAAGCAGATTTCCAGTTTATCAGATTCATGAAGATTCCTCTACTCCTCCTTCAACTACTCTAAAGCATTTTACAGCTCAAAGTAAGGATTTTAGAAAATCTACTTGTAAACTTCTTTGTTCCTCAAGTTAATCAGTAACATGGGAAAAGCTATAAAAATAAATACATACATGTGTAAATCTATTGCCCTGACTTCATTAGCCTGGCACAAATGATCTTTCTGAAACTTGAATCTAGAAAAGAAAACTGGTAGGCTGACAGAAACAAGCAGAAAAAAAAAAGAAATGCACATTTCAGAAAATATACATGAAGTTAGCAAGAGAACAGCCAACTTTCTAATGAAGATAATGGGACCATCCTTAATTTACAGAAACTTGTGAAGTAGTATTATTTTATAGCTACATATATTACTATATAGCTACATATTTTATAGCTACAACCCATTTATATATTCTACCATTTTGTTTTAACTAAGTGCTAAGTGGGCAGATGAAATACCTTAGATAAAATTCTGTTTAGAAGTAAAATAGTTACTAATTAATTTTATTAATCACTGTCAAAACCAAACCAGAGTGTACAAAGCAGATAATGCCCAACCTGACCTGTTAAGTCAACAATGTTAAAACACAAAGGCAGCCAAAAGCTCCCCTGGAAGTGGCAGGATGAATTAAAATAGCAAAGCCACAGAAGTGAACTTAAAGGTCCTAAAACCCTGTAGGAGTGACAGTGATCTTGCAACTCAAGTCACAGTGACAAATTAATTCTAGCATTTCCTCATATTTGTGCACTTGAATTTACAGTCTGTACATTAAACGTGCATGCGTTTTAGTATCAAGGGTAATTCACTGTCTTAGACACATTTGAGAGTTTGACATTCTGTTCATTTAATATAAATTAACTTTTTTCTCTGTTGGGTCTCATTTCTAGCTATTATTTTCTCATACTTACTATAATACAGCTTCACTCCCACCCCCAGAATTGGGGGGAGAAGAACTTCTCATTTGTGAAGTCCATTTTTGCCTTTTCCATAATACAACGAGATTCTCAGAAAACTGCTACTGTATTAAGCAAAATGTAAGGACTACTTTATATATATAGTTCTATATACCCTATACTAAAATATATACACACAAACTCCTTTTCATATAGACTTAACACATGCGAATGTTATCCTATAGTTCTGGTTTTTAAATATAAGCATAATTTAATAGGATTCTTCTTATGCATTCAAACCTCTCTTCTGATTCCAGTCATGGGCATCACCAAGGTGAGCAGCATTATATGTATATCCATCTTGTTGGCGAAAATAATCATCGGTGCTGAATACAATGCCATCACGACTTTGACCAAGCAGAATACTGTTAAACAAAGGAAAATGCAAAAACATTTTACCTCTTATTTTTCAGATAGGGAGAAAAAGTGTCACAGAAAAAAAAAAATGTAGCTAAAATAAATTTTACCATACCATGTTTCTGAACTTCTTGCAAACTTCAAACAGGCGTACAGAAGTACACTCATACGTACTACCAATATCTAATCCTAGTTAAAGCAATGTATTATCCACCTCTCTACTATTTCGGTATTGTTTCTTCTCCTCCACCCTCAAGGCATGTTTGTACCCATCTAATTTATGGTTATATATTGCAGTACATTCTCGAGTACCTCAAACTAGTCAATGCATTTACTAATATTTTCCATTGTAATTCTCATTTGGTTTGGATGCAGACAAGAAATGAATTGGATGTTTAAATCCTTTTACAGCACCTTAAACTCTTGCCATGCCCCCTTCTGCCCTTTGCCCATGCTCTTTGCACATACAGTGTGGGTCAAAGAGGAACAGCAAAAGGAAAACTACTGATGTTTACGGCAACTTTCCTATTTCCAGGAAAAAGCAAAAGAACACAACATACTTTAAAGACTGTCCAACTACTGAAAGTCAGGGTTACAGAAAAGTGTCCCTATTCCTTCAAGACCCTATACTCTTCCATTCCAGTTCTATGGCTTCTCCCCTAAGCCCAGGAACATAGCCCTACTTGCCTCTATTTTCTCATCAACTCTTGGCACTCACTCGATCTGTAAATCGCTAGAACTTACTACCCAGAAGAAAGAATCCTCCAACCTCCACCCCCATTACTTTTCTGAACCTTTAGCTACTGAACTTGTTTAAGAAAACGCCCCCAAAGATGATACATTAAAGTGGATAACCATCAATGGAGACCACCCCTCACTGAGCAGCAGTAAGCTTCTACATGGACCACCACATCTTGTACAACTGTAGCGTCAGACTAACAGATGACAAGAAATTGAAGACAGGACATTTTTGTATCTCAGTTTCTATCAGGGAATGATATTGGTTTTCCCCATCATGCATACTTTAATGCTAAGAAGGTGAAAGGAAAGCCATGGATTTTACTATCCCTGCATGTATTTCTTCAAATTAGGAGAAAACCAACTTCTTAAATCCCTTAAACCACGTGGTTAGAGTGTTTTAGCTTAGCTTCTGAAAATAATGCCATTCTGTTGTGGCTTCTAGACATACAGACCAATTTCAGCAAAATCTGACAGAATAATCTCTCAAAAATAGTATAAGTTTTTACGGGGCAACCAAACATGACAAATCAAAACAGATTTGTAAACAAATGGATAAAAAGCACATTCAAATGGGAATACGTAAAGATAAAAATGAGAAAAAGATTGTAATATAAACTTCACATTTACCCAGTTTTCTAGGCCTGCCATTACAAAGCAATTTAGGATATTTTACTGGCTAGAAGTTTCCTTCATTTGTAGGTCAGAGTAAGTTGCATTAGATTCTGCTTCTCACATGGCAAACATTAAAGATTACAGCAGAAATGTACGCATACTTCAGCAAACAATAAAAGACACGGTGGGGAAGCCAATGAGGGTAAGAAGGGGAACTCAAAGGGTCACAGTTGCAATGTACACTGTTAACTTGTTTATTTTTACTCTATATTGTAATATTTTATTTTACTGATGTGTTTATTAATTAGAGAAGTTCTTGTAATGGGTGATGTAAGAATACTACAAAGATCCATTAAGCTTTTCTAGAATTCTGTATTCAAGTTGCCACAAAATGTCACAGTCAAACCCAAAAGCTTTCAGAATACTGAGATCTGTAACAAAATTTAGATTACTGAGGACCAGAAGAAATTACTAACAATGCAACTGACTAGCAATATGATCAAAGCTGCATATAAGCTTCCTTTTTCCTACCTTTTCCAGAGTATTAAAGTTACCTCAGGATAAACAGCAATGCTACTTCAGAAAGCAGAGCATGATACAACAAAAGCACAGGCACGTTTTTGGACACTGTTCAATAATTGTTTTTGTTAGATCCTATATCTTTTAATAGGAGGTAAACGACACTGCTTTAGGAAAGCACAAAAGGATTAAAAGCTTATTTTTGTTCTTAGTAGATAAAAGAGCACCAGTGAATTATACACCACACACCACAGCATTTTTTCATATCTGTTTCTTTCCTCTATAAGATATTAAACAGGAATTTCTATTCTTTAAGTTACTTGGCCATGATTTCACACATGGCCCATATTTCTTATTTACAGTATGCTACATTTGCCAATTAATAGTGTTAGAAAAACTGGATCCATCATCCACACTCACTTTGTGTGCTGAATGTATATACAGACATCTTAAAGAGGAAGAAGGACCATCTGCATTCATAGAAGAGATAGCAAATAAAAACTGGGATTCTTCTCCTAGCTGAGCAGATAGACACACTCCTACAGCTCCCAGGAGCTTGACGACCAGGTTTCTGAAGGAATATATAAGTACTAATCAATCAACATTAATGGGACTAATGGGGCATCCATTTTTATGTCTAGGAACTCACTCTGTTTGCTCAGTGTTCTGAAGAATAATTCACTTAACTCAAATTCTTCTCTTCAATCTTTCCAGACATCACTGCTAGCAATAAAGAAACATAATAACCTTGCAAACCCATCAAAGTTTATTCTTGAAATATTTTCCCATTATTCCTTGAGGTTTAGAACACATCACAATTAATTTATGTACTGATATAACAGATTTGATATAGTAAACTACATTTGCAGGAATAATTCTAAAACCTGCAGAATATGAGAAGGCAAAGTGACTATGAGAAAGACCAGAGTTACAGAACCCTTATCCTATACACAACACGTAAGTTATCACAAAGTAATGAGTACATGAACTGAAACTTAAATTATTGCAGCAAGGATTAAAGCCAGTTTCTAAATTGTGAAAGTAAATCATAAACCATAAAACATTAAAAGCCTGACAATGACTTCTTTCAGAAGTCACAGTATCTAAACTTGCGAAGCTTAAAACACAAACATACTTGCTGACATCACATGGAATCACTCACACGCTTCTAACATGTATTTTGAAATAATATTTATCCATGGCTCATGAACTAGGAAACAAAAACAACAAAATGCAATGAAAGTAACATTACTATCTAAACCCACAAAGAGATGATATTCTACACCTGAGAGATGAAGAGAGAAAAAAGCTAAATATATTTCTAATGAGAGTCAAATTCCCAATCAGTCAGCATCAGTATGTGCACATGCCTGAAGTGAGCAGCAGCAGCATCAAATTGCTGTAATCCAACTATTTCACCCTAAACCTTCCCTGCAATTGAACACCCACCTTTGAATGTAATAGGGCAATGAAATTAAAGCAGCTAGAAAAATTCAAGCAGCAGCTCATCTACTTTTTCCAGACATGCTCTCTGATCTAATATAAGGTATTAGCTTGACACAGAAAACTCCTCTTGAAACCACAATGTTCATTTCAACTAGTCAGGAAACCAATACAGATTTTTTTTTTTTTTCCAGTGCACATCTGCATGTGCGTGCACACACACAAATCCTGCCTTAATTTGTCTTCAAAATTAAAACTGTTCCCCAACCTGCATCCTGGTTAGTCTACTTTGATAGATGATTTTGTAATAATGAAGATCTCTTAGAATCTAATTATTCACCTATTTAAAATAGCTAACGTATCACAGATGAGGAAACAGACAATAGTTAAATATAATTTAAAAATCTGTAGCATTACTCTGCTATGTAAATGCTACTTTAAAAGCATTGTCACACTGTTTAAAAAAATACACAATCAGAAACAACATCACACAATCATTTCTACCTTCACCTAGAAATACTAACTCTTCAACTCTTCTATTCAGAAGATGAAACTCTCAGGAAGAATGGTCCCAGATGAAGACAACTGTATTTTTTATCTTTTTTATTCAAATTCACATTCAGATATTTATGGGAGAATGGAAAATTGCAATTGCTGCCAAGTTAAAAAGCAAAATATCCTAAAAACCCAAGTGTGTTTTCTTGTAACTTTTTCCAGCATTGTAAGATCCTATCATCCTCTACTTCTAATTGTACCAGACTTTTCTTACTTAGGCTAAAGATAGCATTGTTGAGTATGTCTCACCAAATGTTTTAGAAAACTTCTAACTAAATGATCAATCACTTCCAAAGCCAAGGAAGAAATAAATACAGCATTTTTATTATGTTTCAGCATTCCAGGTTCTTCTCTGAGAAGCTCTGGATTGAAGAAGTGAAATCTAGGAAGAGATTTCGTCAATCTGTCCAAGCTGTAGGATTTTAAAATGCCATATACACAGAAAATAACAGTGAAAAGTCCTCATTTTTTGTAAAAATGAGAGCAGAAAAATCAAATATTCTCACTGCAGTAAACCCATTCCTGAACAGAGCATTCTGGCAGTGGCAGGAAGCTCATTCAGTAACAATATTACATAGTAAAAACACGTTTCTCCCAACACATTCTTAAGAATGGCATGAGAATGAACAAAATTAGCCTAAACCAGGAAGGATATGGGAAGCATAGTGCTATAAACACTGGAACAAACAACCTGCTACTGGCAGCAGAACTACGAAACAGGGACAAGGCAAAGAGTAGAGCACAAGGAAGAAACTGGTACAACAAAACTGGGAATGAAATACCACTACTGCCTGAAACAGGGACAAGATGAATCTGGGAAGAAAGGGGGTGGCAAAGGAGGAACTGAGAAATTAGATTGGTGAACATGGGAAATAAGTCAAGGAGTGGAGGGCAGCTCCCCGGTGACCATGAAACCACTAGTGTTGTGTATTCATATTCAAGGTAAGACAAGGGCCCAAGGAACTAAAAGCTGCTCAACCTCACCTACGTTCCGGAGAGACAGTGGGATGCATCATCTCACCATCTATTTTCAATCATATGAAGGAAATTAAGGTAACCAGGTCAATATGGGGTTTGCAACAGAGAAATGATTTTCTATTGACCAGAATGCACTCTATAATTCAACAACTGCCTTTGTGGATGAGGACAGACTGATCAATATAGCATACTTTGAACTTATCAAGGCTTCCAACATCACCTCCCAGTCAGTAAGCAAGCAAAGTATACCAAGGGATGAGAGTGGGACCAATTTTTTCAGAATCTTCATTGCTAACCTAGAGGATGAGGCAGAGAGAGCTTGCAGACGACACCAAATTAGTAATGATGCCAAACATACTGAACAGCAGAGCTTCTATCCAGAAGGCCACTGGAAACTTGAGCACTAGGCTGAACAGACCATCATGAAGCTCAACAAGGAAAAGAACAAAGGTCTGCATCTGGTGAAAAAAACCCAAGCAGGTTTACAGGAGGGAAAGCACCTGGTTGAGTATCCTTGCTGGAAAGGATATGAGGATTACATAAAAAAAAAAAGGTAGGAGAGAAACCATATGCTGGGCTTTATTAGAGAAAATGTAGAGCAATGGAAGTTAGCATCCACGCTCTACCTGCCTCTTGGGCAGTCAGTTCTGAAATACTGTGTCCAGTTTGGGGCTTTCCAGTTTAAAAAACATGCTGAAAATCATTAAATGGCTAATCAGATGGCTAAGGACACACAACCTACGAGGAGCAGTTAATAGCAGCTGGTCTTCTTTACTCTGGCAATGGAGCCAGTAAAAGGCCACCTGCTATCAGCCTATCACAGTGAATAAGCCTACCCCTTTATCTGAAGGGAAGTTGCAAAGATGATGAGCCAGATCCTACCAGGTAACTGCACGTGGTACAACATAGAACATAGACAAATTATGTCTTAGGAACTTAATTTCAGAGATTGGGAAGAACTTTCTTACTAGGAGGGTAGTACTGCACCAGAAAGTTTGGAGAGACTGAAATCTCCGTACTTGTAGGTTTTTCAAGGTCAGGCTAGACAATGATGGTGACAGACATGCTCCAAGCAGAACAATGGATTAGTTGACTTCCACAAGCCTCTTCCAAAACACATGCCTGTGATTCCAAGCAGTTGGAAGAATCAAAACAAAACACAGACTTCAGAGAAAGATTCCAGGACAGACAAAGGTTAAGTTTGGGAGCAGGAAGAAAAGTGCCTGTAGTAACAAGCCCCTACTTTGCACAAAATGCTGATAGGTGTTCAAGATTCCTGGGTCTCACTACTGCTCTGTTGTCATTTAATGTCTGGGAAACCCACTTGCAAGATCATTCTCTTCTAGTGCTCATCCACACAGACAATGTAAACTTTCTGCTTTTCATTAGGTCATTTAGTTAGCAGAAAGGGTAGAGGTTTGTCTGCAGGTGCTAAAGATGCCAAGCCTGTGAAGATACCTGTGGGTACTAATACAGCATCAGAAAACTGTATTTTCTGTCGCAGTCTACACTGCAGAATTCTGTGATGTTACACAGGAAAACACATTCAACTTTATTAAGAGTAAGACTTAATTAACAATATATGTATTTCCCCCAGAGGCAGCCATTAGTTCTGGGATTTTCCCCCCACGTATATAAGACACTGAGATGTCATTTCATGGGAGTTCAATTGCAACCAATTGTTGAAGATACAAAAATGCATATAATTGAATACAAACTAAACCAAGTCCCACACAGTTCAGGTTCCACACTCAACTGTGGTGACTATTCTTGACCATGATCTCATAGTGACCACTTCCCCATCTGCTAAATAAAATTAGTAATATATCTCACTAGCAAGAGATGAAAAAAGCATGACAATGTGTTCGTAAAAACCTGAAGATATTTAAAAATCTTTTGGATAATATGAATAATCTATTTGGAGGAAGATTCAGAGACATTTCAGCACACCAAACATGGAAACAAAAATATCTGGTACCTTCACATTAAGTGTTATCCAATTCCTGCACTGAATGAGGCAACATTTTTCACATGGTGTTATTTTTTAACATTTTCTACATTGCTTTCACATATTAAAGGAATTATTACAATAATACCTACACAAGAACACACAGATTCAAAAATTCTGGTTTGCAAGGTAGAGCAATCAGTATCTAGAAAATATTATAGTTAAGATTATACAAACATGTAAGCTAGAAATTTCTAACAGGTATTTTTATATGATATGGAGATCGTGGTCTTATAAATATAAGGAAAACAGTAAAGTTACTTCTTTAAACAACAACAAACAAGGAACTTGATGACAGTATCTATCTCATAAGGCTTTTAGCATACAACAGAAGATAACCACAGAACACATCCCATTTGTGATGAAGTTTCTGGACGAAGCTTAGTCAATAAGTACTGATACAGTTGTTTGGGGCTTCTTTTTGTTCTTTTGTATACAAGAGAAATCTATTTTCACTTAATAAAGATACTGTCTGTGGTCTGTCAACTTAAGTGATTTTTAAACTAGGCCAAAAAATATTATTAGTATTTAATGTCATTTGTCCTCATGAAGTAAAAATGACTGTATTTTAACAGCCTAATACCAATATCTGCAAAGTGCTTACAGATTATTTTTTCTTTTAATTTCTTACAAATTTTGATTTGCATAAGGTTCTCAAGTCTTTAGTCTGTACTTACCGAGAAAGTGTTGATTTCCCTGAACCAGGCAGGCCTCTTAAGATTAGGAGAAATTTCTGTGAACAACTGAACCTTTCTTCAGGTAACTGCAAGGAAGAAAAGCTGTGCATTGCTTCTGTACTGTCAGCTTTTGGATCCTTCCAACACTCTCCTCTGGTTTCACAGAAACCATTACTTTGGAGTCCATTATGTACATTTCTGAAGACCTGAGTAGTATGGATATCAATATGACCAGCATATTTGGTACTTTGATAAAGCAATGGACCATGACTGGTGGTATCAGTATTTCCATGGTAACCATGATAATTTTTGTACAAAAGTTCACCATTCTGAGAAGGTGAAGCATTTGGGTTTTTTGGTGGGGAATTAGGTACCTGAAAATTTGATTGATGGTTGAATCTAGAAGGAAGAGTTCCCTGAGGTACTATGAAAGACTCTGTTGACTGCCAAGAAGGTCTGAATTCAGGCACTGAGTAGTTCCAATATTTAGAATCTACTTGTCCATTAAAGCTATTTTCAGTTTTCCAGACACTTGTTTCCACAAGAAACTGCTGCTCATTTCTTGTTTTCTGACTGTTCTGTTCCCCGAATAAATGCTGTCCATTCTCATAAAGTGGTTGTGACCTGCCCAACAATACGTGTTGATAATCCTCTTGTGAGGTTTGACTACAGTCATATGGAGAGTATTGTCCCTGAGAAGTTTTAGTTTCTTCTTCCTGGAAATTAGTATCCAAATTTTCATTTTCCAGCTGGTGAATTTCTTTATAGAACTGGTCCAGTTCATCATCTATTTCTGGTACAGCATAAGAAACAGTCTGCATCTTCTTCTTTGCCTCCTTTCTTTTAGCTCTGTGTTCACACAGCTCATTCTGATCTCCCTTGCTGCTTCTATATTCATTGTGACTGTCGGATTTGTCTTGTTTGTTACTTTTGGCAGGCTTGTAAATCGGCCCAATAAATTCCTTGCTAGTAAAAAACTCTTCACTTGATGCATTTCTATTTACAGAGAGTAATGTACCGCTATCTTGAGCATTATCTTCACCAGCATTATTTGTAATAAAAGGGCCTTTATTTTCTTCAACTTCCATGCCATTTACTGATGCAAATGGTGGATTTACATTCCGCACAGTTTCTGAATCAACTGACTGAATAAGCATTAGATTATTTTCAGGGAGCACTTCATTAAGTGTTTCCAAGACACCAGTAGGTATTCTCTCTTGCTTCTGCATTTCATGTTGTCTGTGGTTATCTGAGGCATACGCTGGTATCAAATTATGTGATGTTCTCTCGGCATCCATCTCCTCCTGAATACCTTGGTTATCATCATCAGAGAGTTTCTCATAAACCTCTTCTGTTGACTTCATTTTTTTAGAACATGGTTCAATTGAGACTTCATTCTGACACTTCAAGAGTCTTACTCTACTTTCAGCATGAAGCATCTTAGAAAAAAATTAATACATTATCAGCATACACAATTTTACAGTATAAAGAAGTTACCCATGCCTATGCTATGCATCCTCAGACCCTACATGGTAGCAACTAAAATGGTCTGAAGTCACAAAAAAATCAGAAGAAATGTACTCAGTCATCATATACCAAATTTACAAATAATGCTTTTTAAATGGAACTATTTGAAAAATAAGAATTACATTGACCTCTAATCTCTACTGACCTATGTCAATCTGCCAAGGGTTAGAGACCTTTGTTGAACAATAAACATGTGCCAATTTCCAATGCACTAATGGCAGACATCACTACTAATATGACCAACAACAATGCAAGTAATTCAATCACAAGGATTATTTTCCATCACACGAACTGAACTCAACTAATTAATTTAACATAATCAAACAGACACTAGGTGGCATCTATAATTCTGTACTAGTCAAGTAAAACTTAAAATCTGCAATCCGTTACTATGTTTCTGGCTTTGGAACAATTAAAGACCTTTGTTAGGGACCACGACCACTTGGTCGCGTGTTTTGTTAAAAAGAAACTCAAAAAAAGCAATCCTGGCCCCACACAGACTGCATTCTAAGAATGAGCCATTAAGTTCCAGAAAAATTCAGAAAGACAAGAGCAATTAAAAACTAAGTAAGATGGCACTGACCACAGTGACATGCTCTCATGCTATTAGCCAGCTAACCATTAGAATTAGTTGGATTTTCCCTTTTTATTCCGGAAGTCTAGGTAAAATGCAATAAAAAGCAATAAGCATTTTACTATAAATCAAGCGGAAAGTACTTTATTTCAGCAAATCCCATCCCTAAACAAATGCAGTACCAAACAAGAAAGAGTATGTTTTCCTACTAGAGGGTTTATTCTACTGCTGTGAACTTTTCAATTTTCTAGAAATAAATATTAATATCATATGCTCTTCATTTTAGACAAGGTTTTTTTTTTCTCCTTTATCTGAAAAGAATCTATAGGAAGTATTAAGGAAAATTTTAAGTAGAGTTTATCAACTCATGTTCACTTGACAAAGTGACCAGAAAAGTTGTTACTCAAGGCACTTTCTCACTACTATGCAAATGAAAAGAATCTGCCATCCTAAGTCTCAAAATGTCTAAGCCAAACATACTTTACTGTTTCCAAGTGACCTCAGTATTATAGGCAGCACTAAAGTCAGGAAGGGAAGAAACATGGCCATGCAACTCTCCCTTTTCCTCATAATTGGTGGAACAATGTTGTGGGTACTACAGTCTCTCCTCTCAAGATAGACACGTTCTGTGCACACTTGCAGCTTCTCAGTTCCCACTTTGTTGTAAATTAGAAAGCAATGATGACATATGAATTGTGGACTCTACTCCCCATCTATCAAAATATGTTACTCTCCCTCCACTCTAAAATAGGATTGGGGGAAAAAAAAATAAAAAATGTTGCTTTATTAGCTTCTATGTCCTCATATACTGATGTGGAATGAGAAGAGACAGCATGTGAACACTTGCTGCACAGCAATACCTCTAATGATAGAGGATTCTGCTCTGCGTCTGTCCCACACAGGAACATCCTTGCTCATCTTTTAACAGATTTTCTCTGACTGTCCTTTGGGACGGTAAAGCTGCATGTGAAAGTATCTCCACCTGCATTCTTGGAAAGGACAGAACAAGTATGTACTGAGAATGCGCAGTCTCTGTGACGGCCTTTTCTCCTGAACGGGACAGGGATAGGCGTGTCATATTTCTGGAAAAAGCAGCTGTGTTGAACCTCAACTGGCGTATGTGACTTACTAGGCTTGTGCTTGCAACGCTAAATGACTGCTTTAACCTGCCATAATATCCCGAAGACTCAAGGCATTAAACTCCACCTGCACAACAAACTTCCAAACGGAAAAACAGAGGTATGTTTGGCAGAGCTTACAGATGGGGATAACCGACTGGCTTCGCTTGCGTGACCATCTCTTTCTGGGTGCCGAGGTGACAAAGCACGTAGGCCAGAGTCCCTCACACAGCGCCAGGCCCCACCTCGGAGTCGAGGGAAGCAGGTGCTGCTCCCGCACCGGGCTGGCAGCGGCTGGGCCGCTCTTGGGAGCGGGCGGACCGCGGCGAAGGCGCGGCCCCCAGGAGCCGCCAGCCCCGACTCCCGGTAGGTGTGTCAGCCCCTGCCTCCCCCCGCTCGCCCCACGCTTCCCTCACCCCAGGGCCGATGTCCCACGATCTCACGGCAGCCGGCTCCTGGGCGCCAACACCGCCGCCCCCACACTGCCCCGTTCCCCTCCCTGCGGCGGCAGCCCGAGCACTGGGCCGCAGCCCCCCCCTTGCCAGGCGGTGGTGGTGTCATCTGGGAGAAACGCCTTCACGACCCGGTCCCAACAGACAAAAGCCAGAGCCACATGCAGGTGAGGACACCAACCTCCATGCAGAAGCGCCCGCCCGTCCCCCGCCGCCTCGGCGAGCAGAGCACTCCCGATAGGGCAAATGAGGCACTGCTGGGACCTCGCTCTAAGATGGCACCGCCTCCCCTCCCCCTGCCCGCAATATCCCCTCCTCTCGCTTCGCCCCCCCCCCCCCGCCCCCCCCCCTCCCCTCCCCTCCTGCCCCCCCCCCTCCCCACCCCACCGCCCACCACACTCCTCACCCCCCAACACGCCCT
>JANHFX010028153.1:0-109713 GCA_027560015.1 Chloroceryle amazona
GGTTACCTCGTGAGGCCCTGACGGGAGAACGGGCTGCTGAGGGTCCCCGGGGCGTGCCCGGGGCCTGGCAGGCCTGCCCCTCGCCCCCGGGCAGGGTTTAAGTGCGAGCCGGGGCAGGACGGCTCCTCACGGCGGCTCTGCTGCTCGGGCACCCGGGAACTGTTTATGGCCACGGTTACGGCACCTCGGCCGGTGCCACGCAGGGCTGCAGTGTGTGGAAACACGGCCGGTGGTGTCTGGCCTGGGCGACTCCACCTGAGCGGTGTGTTCCCTGCAGGCCTGGGGCCTGAGGTGCTTGTCTCTTCCTCCGTCTAACCCTCCGCAGGAGGAACTGTGAGCTCGGCTGAGTCACGTTCCCACGCAGCCCGTGTAAGCACGAGTGGCACGATGTGCAGCGTGATTTCGAGCATTTCAACGTGATGCGGCTGCCGGTCCCTTCGGCAGGAGGGAGCCACGCGTGTGTGCGCATCTGTCCCGCCGAGAGCGCGGGCGGGCGGGCGGCCTCGTTACTCCGACTACGCGACTGTACCGGGCTGCGAGGCAGAGCCCGCGGAGACCGCGCAGAGATTCCCGTGAGCCAGGGGCTGCACAGCTGCCCTGCCTCCCGATAAAAGCCATGCTAAGGAGGGTCGCGGATCGGGCAGGTGTGGGCTGACTTGACGTGTTGAAGTCAAGGACAGCAACGGTGCATTGCAAGTAAGAGCTTTCTGCTTTACAAAGGGATCAGACAGCAAGATTTGTCATCGGCGTAAACGGCACCTTCAATTTCTTTATCTCACGAGGAAACGGATTGTAGAAAGGAAACAAGCTTTATCTTCTATTACCTAATGTGAGAACGAGTCAAGTACCTCCTGAGAAAAGCACTCCCCTGCCCCAGCCCAAATCTGAAGACGTGTATTTCTGTTCTGCGGCAGCGCTGCTAAAGGGGTTTTCTCTTAGGTGTGCTAAATGGCAGGTTTAGTATGCATGGCTGGTACGTGTCTCACAGGATTGCCGCCAGTCTTCCTGGAGCTTCCATCCTGTGCTGCAACACAGACTGTACCTTTCCTCA
The DNA here is from genome assembly GCA_027560015.1 of Chloroceryle amazona. Taxonomy (NCBI): domain Eukaryota; kingdom Metazoa; phylum Chordata; class Aves; order Coraciiformes; family Cerylidae; genus Chloroceryle; species Chloroceryle amazona. The sequence continues at coordinate 1,052 of JANHFX010028153.1, forward strand.
GCTTCTTTACACAACCAGAGCTTTGATTTGACGCTAAAATAATGTGGCGCTGCCAGGCTATCTGAAGAGATACATCAAAATGTAAGCAGCGACAGCAGCCACCTATTTGCACTGCATATTTATATCCTGTAAAGGGAAAACTCTGTCACTTTCTTACAGTTTCAGAAGAGGATCTGAGGACTTCCTTTTTTTACCGAGAGCAAGCAAATATTTCTGGCTCTAGAGCTGTTTATTATGCAAACCGCTTTAGTCACTGTTAGGTTTTTAAATATAAACATAATGAAAAGGCTGATTCACAGACACCTCTTGGAAGAGGGGTTTGCCCCTGGCACGGAAGGAGATGAAAGGAGCCTCTGCTCTGGGTTTGAGCCCCTCCTTGCTGTCACCCGCGGGCGTGGAGGCTGTGTCCGCTGATCCAGGACAGGCTGGGAGCCGTCTGCCACCTCCACCTTGCAGCATCAAATTCATAACAGCCTTTCTTTGAAGCAGCAATTTCACTTTAAATCTTACAGATCTCCGTCTCCCCAGGAAGCCTCGCTCAGGTGGCTGCGCTGCCACAAGAGAGGGACCCGCTGCAGTCCCCCCGCCCCCCGTGCCGCAGCTGCAGCCGGCCCCGCTCGGGGATCGCAACCTCTTCCAGCAGCTGCCATCTTCACAGGCGTTTGCAAGCGCACGTCTGGTTGCAAAACGGCCTCCGAACCGGCACACGAGAGGCTCGGTGCTGCGCGGTCTGCGGGAGTCTGCCGACAGCCAGGCAGGAAAGCTCCGGATGCAGAAGGAGCTGCCCGGTTCGTTAGCGCAGCTCCTAATAACGCCCACTCCCATGGCAGCGGTGCCAGGTCATTAGTGACAAGCGAGCTCTTGTGCCACCGCTGTGAAATAGCACGCGTAGAATGAAGTAAACCCCCGGCTGAGACATCCGTACCTGAACCAGGCAGAAGTGTCTCCCAGGAATCATTTCCCATCCCACAGTTTGGCTCCAGTCTCCCATTGGGTTGGTTTTGAATCCTGAGTGAAGTTTGCAAGGAGCCTCTGCTGATTCCAAGAGGCAGGGAGATTAGAACTTGTTCAAAAGTGTATCACGTAACACCCGTGTGGCCACATCTATTGCAACAAAACCGCGTGATAAAAACCCCATCTGATCTCACGAGACCCCTCTCCAAATCTATAACCTGCACCATCGCACCCCGGGAGTCTGCACCTCCCTTCATCCCCTTCCAAGCTCATCTCTTTTGCCGCTGGAGAGGCCCTACCAAAGGAAGGGGAAGGCCCATACAGGACACACTCCTGTACAACCAGCCCTTTCGATGGCAGCGGCTGGCGGTGAAATGGTTAACGCGCCTGGACCTGCTTCCCTGGCAAGGCTGTGCACACCCCATCATGATAGATGGGGAAAGTTCACACCTCTGAGTGCTGGTGGCTCTCTGTGGCTCTCCAGGGCTCCCAGGACTGCAGTACATCACCGTCAGGTTAATGTAGCCTAGGTGATTGCTTGCAAAAAGAAACGGCTGGAAACTATGTGTTTAAATTAAATCATAAATCGTCCTGGATATAAAACCTGTATAAAACCCTCCAATTCTTGATCCTGGTGAACTGTGAGATTGGATTTATTTGTGTGTGCAGGGCTTCTCGCTGCGCTCAGGGTGCCTGTTTTGGGAGAGGGAGATGGGTACCTTTTTCCTGACCCACTTTACAGCTCTGTGTCAGAATGGGATCCTACACCTTGCCCCTGCCCTAGTCCCTGCTCTTGTGCACGGAGGAGCTTTGTGAGCACAGGAAATCCCCTTACCAGCTCAGGCTTGTGCCTGCAAGGTGGCTTCAGCTTCCACTTCTGCACTGCTTCTTTCTGGAGGCTGGAGCAGAAAGTTCAGGAGGGCAACAGCTTCTGCAGACCTGCCTCCCTCAAAGCAGCAATTGGGCTGGTGTCTCTCAGGAGTCTCTGCAAAAGCCTTGTCAAAGGTGATGCCAAAGGTTGGATGCTGCTCCATGCAGCAAAAGCAGGACTCCCGCCTTCCCTGAGCCAGCAGAGCCTCCCTGGGGTCAGGGTGCCCAGGCCAAAACAAGGCTGTGCTGTCCAAGGGCTAAGAAGTTGAGGGTAAATACAGAAGTGAGACTCTAGGACCAACACGGAACATGCGATCCATGCATCCAAACCCCTAAACCCTTGGTAGCCCTCTTCCCAAGTAATTTCCTTGCTTTTAGCCTCAGTTAAAGGAACACTGTGTTCCTTCAGTTAATTCTCTTTTATATACAGCTTAACAATGATTCATTTCAAGTTTGAAAATTAAGCAGATTTGGTAAGCAAATACATCCATATCTTGAAGGTTTTGATTGCAGTATCAAAAGTCTTGTACCCTCTTTGAGAACACATCATTGCCAACTTATCCAATTTTATTATCAGACCCATGTATCTGAGTTCACTTGATTTGTTTTCCTCGATGTTACTTCATAAGAATCTCTACTTTTGTTAGGGGAAGCAGCAAGTTTCTAGTATTTAGATTTTAGGGGAAAAAAAATAAAGAAAACAAAACAAACCAACTTTAAAATATCAAACAAGTACATTCTGGTAGTGAAACAGTAACTAAAGACCAGTTATAAAACAAACTTAAACCCCCAAAATCTCATTTTTAAAGGCCTGTCATGATTTTTGAGTCTTAGCTCATTTGTAAAAGCTATGGTTTGGATCCTTACATTGCTAGTCTATGATTTTTCACTGCCAGAGAGACCTGCCTGATGTGCAGGATTCCCAGGCAGTGTAATCCTCTAAACCTGCTGTCACTAGAACAAAGTGACACTTGTACAAAATGGGAACAGTCAGGCATGCGACTCCCCTCTCGTTTTTCATTAGGATAACCTGCTCAAAACACTCATACCTGTAACATACTGTCAAATGTATTGAAACTAAATGATCACAGTGCTTTGAAAGCTCTTTATTTTCCACTTTAATAAACTGCAGCAATTATTTGCAGTTTTATATGTAAGACGGGAGCAAATGAAGCAGAAACAGCAGATACTTGTAAGTGGGAGCTTTCAAAGGTCAGTCTTAATTACCAAGTTTTACCTGGTTTGGGAGAAGCCTGCAGAAGTCCTGGGAAATTATTAGTTAGAAAACAATAGCTGATATTACTTGAACTTCATTATGTCCTCATTTGCCGTGGGTAAGGGAGCCAGGAGTGGTGCAAAGGTTGATATAATGGAAAGAAGAACACTTGGATTATAACCAAAAGAGTATATAAGTGCATTTTCTCAAATACAAACCCGTGTACATCTCCTGTATGGCCAGTGCCTAACGCTGAATGCGGTCAGGTGTATCCATGTTCCACTACGCCGCATCACCTCCTGGCTCCTAGCAAATAGAAGCAACTCTCCTGCTTGAGAAAGCAACACAAAACCCGTAAGAAGCTCCTTGCTTCAGCCTGTCCTCCTTGTCTTGCTGTGCAGAGCAGTGCCTCAGATTTGGAGATTACCCCATCGCCTGGGCTGCCAGCAGCAGAGCGTGGGTGCTCCAGGAGCCCCAGAGCACATGAGAGAAGCCACCCTTGCATAACATGGCAAGTGTGGGAGGCAATAGGATGGCTCTTTTTGAGCACTAACATGTTGCAAATATAACTGAGATAAGGAGCCATTTCGTATGATCTGTGCCCCTGCAATGAATTTCTCATGAATTTCAGCTGGCTGGTTTCACTGCTTTTTTTCTCCTGTAGCTGATTACAGTTGCTGTTTCTCACACAGTGGCATAATTCTGTGATGCAGATTCCTGACATTGCAAGGAAAGGGTCCAAACATTTCTATTCATATCAGAACTGCTATTAAAAAAAATACCCAGAGTTAAATTTGATACTCACAGTTAATAAATGGTTCTCCTTCACAGTACAATGAGATAATATTTCCCCTGTCTGTAGTGTTTTCTATCCAAAGGAAAGAAGAATCCCCATTTTGGGAAAGAAACCGCTCACTTGGAGTGCTTCCATTTCTGGAGTTGCGCTACGTGAAGAATGCTGGGCCCAGCTCCAGGAGATCTGAGCAGCCTAAACCCATTTAAAATCCACAGGAGCTCTGATACTCATCACTCCAAGTGCCAGGCCAGACGTATCCCAGAGCCCGCCCCTGCTCAACCGGAGAGCACTTCTGAAACCCGCCTTTAAAAACTTTGCTCAAGTCGCCGGCAAGAGCTGACAAGTCAGCAGAGGCTGTTGGTACAGCTTCCCCATCCCACGTGCCATTGCCCCCTACCTCAAGACCCCCTTTAGCCTGAGGTCTTTGAGATAACCTAAGTTCAGCCAAGCCTGGAAAACTCAGTATGAGAGAGTCCCCAAACCCCAGGGAACTGCCCTTTTCTAGCTTACCTCATAGGCTGGAGGGGAGTCCAACCAAACGTGGGTCCATTTAGACTTTAAAGCCTGAATGAGGTGTGAATTGCTCACACCTTAGTCAGGAGGTGACATGTGGCCCTATTAATGGCTTTATTAGCTTCAGTGGTCCCATGCAGCTGGGTTGTGCTTCCCAGCGAGGAAGGACAGTTCCTGCTCTGGCCCAGACTGCCCGTGGGGTGATGCTCACAGCCATGCTCACCAAATTGCTGCTTTCACATGGCAGCAGGTGGAGGGACTTCTTTCTTCTATCTAGTCTACATCTTCCCTCTTTCAGTTTAAAGACATTACTCCCCATCCTATCACTACGTGTCCTTGTAAAAAGTCGCTCTCCACCTTACTTGCAAGGCCCCTTTAGACACTGGAAGGCCACCATAAAGTCTCCGTCAAGATGCAGCAAACCATCGGCAGATGCAAGCACAGAGCGTACCAGGGTTGTTCATTTAGGGCAGGACTGCCACGGTTCACCTCGTGGAGCAGACCCATGAGCCAGCAGCATCTATGGGTGCCGTTCATGAACACAGTGGCATGCAGTGTCCACAGGCAGCGTCACGTCAGGCTAGAAAGGTTTTTGGGAGATGCTTGTGTCTGAGCCTGGTCCTGTCCTGTTAAGGCTGCTGGCTCTGGAAATCCCATGAGCTGCTATTTCAGCTTAGTAATTGACTCTGTAAATCAGAGTTTCAACAATCACTGTCAGAGTGAGTCTCACCAAATTTGCACATTTTATCAAGGTAGATAACTGTATAAAAATGACTATATTGCTGGGTTTACTTTTTTTTTTAATCACGGTTTTAGCTGGAACATAAACCTTTCCTACAATAACTCACAATGTTAGCATCGTAACAGAGCTACAAAAGCCTGAGCGTGAACCCCTGGTCAGGAAATCCACCAAAACCTCAAGTGAAAATAACTAAAGTAATTTTGTCAGGGAGGAAGTAATGAAGGAAAAAAAATAATCAATCTCAAATAATGAATGAAAATAATTATGAAACTGATTTCAAAAATAATAATGGTTGGGGGTTTTTTTTGCTTGCTTTTCTGTCTTTATTTTTAAAGCCAGTTGTCAACTTCAGTGGACTCTAGATTTGTAAACTCCTTAGACCCTTCTGGAACATTAACAAATGTTTGCATGTCCTATGGTGGTCTTCATAAAATGTGAGATGAATATTGCCAATGCCAATGCCAAGGATTTCATATCCCTGTTCAAAAGTGCACATCCTAGAAATAATGAGACTGGATTTAAAAACTTTCTGTTTGAATTCTTAGCAATGATGTCTTGAAGGTGCTTTTTATTACCATTTTTTTATGATGAGGCAGAATAGAAACTTAGACCTGATCTGCTCAATATAGCTGCACTGATTTAACACAGTAGCAAATCAATTTAATTAGATCAGTGATTAGAACTTATATGAGCACACCTCAGTGCTAAGGGAGGCTTAAACTACTGGGGAATTACATCATTAGGTCAGAGAAACAAACTGCTGACTCAATAATAATAATAATAATAATAATAATAATAATAATAATTTCTTCCTTTTTTCCTTTAACACAGATCTTTCCCTGGACCAAACTAGAGAATGGTGTGGGTAAGCTGTGAGGAGGGAAGATGAGGTCCTACTGTGTCAAGGTGGCCAAGAAAAGGTGATGGGAGAAACTTCTTACAGTGGTAACCTCTGGACCCTCATCACCAGCAGATCCATGTCTGGTTGTGCAAGATGGAGAAAGGCAGAACAGCAGAGACCATAAATAACAAAAGGTTTGTCCAACAGATCTAGTCTTGGGTCAGTACCATCTACATCTACATCTACACCTACATCTACTTCTACATCTACTTCTACATCTGTGTCTCTATGGAGAAAGATAAACAGGCAAAAATCATCATGACTCTAGAGAGCTGAGATGCTTATGGAGATAGCACAGAAATGTGGGTCACCAGCTATCTAAATTAAATTAAGCTAAGGCCCGCTGCCCTGTGCTGATGTGGATGCTTATTTTTTGCTGCTGTTCCCATCATCTGCAGGAAGCTCTGTGCAAGCAGCCCCTGTTGCCTGCTTGGGAAGCTGGGGCTGCAGCAGCTCTGGGCACAGCTCCAGGCAGACAGGTGCAGGATCGGTGCTTCTGCTCTCAAATCAGGAAGGCTCCCCTGGTGTGTCTCAGGGTTCCTTCCATGTAGTCCCAAGATCACCTGTCAGCAGGCTGTGACGCAGAGAGCAGAAGGCTTGCTAAGGCCTTCATCAGGATTATGCACCTCTGGGTTCATCAGAGAGATGTGTTAACGTTAACTCTAAGCAATAAAGCAAGGGTGTGCAGACTGTTATAAAGAGAGGCTCAGCCAGCCCTAAGCAGAAGGTTTGAGACACAGGTTTAAACATCTTTTCGTGCTGCTAACATAGCTGGGGTGTTTGTGTGAAAGCAGAGTGGCAGCAAAGCAGAGCTCACATCATGCCTAACCACATGGATGTGAAGCAGTCTTAAAAAAATAAGTAGAAGTAACAAGGAGCCCATGGGAAAATGTCTCCTTGGAGGCTGGAGCTGGTGTGGGAAGACAGCAATGGTGGTTTTGTCCAGCTCTTGGTCTCTCTGAGTTTCTGCTGCTGTGGGCTGGGGCATATCTTCCTCCAGGGACACTCAAAGGGTCCTGTGACCCCACGGGCTGTGGCAGTGGCTGCTGTGAGCAGCTGTGGGGCTGTGGCTTTGAGGGGAGCAGCCAGCGATGACAGCAGAGAGATCAGGGGGAGAGGTGTGAAGGAGAAAAGGTTCAGGAGAGGATGGAGATGCGCATCAACCACTGTCTGCTTCCAGGCACCAAGGCAAGTGCAAACCAGACTGGGTTTGCTGCACCCCAGAGCTGAGCCCCGTCACTGGTTACTCCCCACCCCTCTTTCCTTTCCCAAGACCTCCTGGGTTCAGCAGGAAGACGCAGAGATGGAGATGGGGCTGCACAGCCACCAAATGCCAAGGGCTGGAGATTTCCATTCCTGCTGCCCACAAAAACCACAACCCCTGCGGTCCTGGGAAATGATTTTTGATTATCACACTAGAGCAATCTAGATGTGGAAGAAATAAACACAAATACCCCAGCCAGCTACTGGCACAGTGCTTGATCCAAAGCCACTTGAAACTAGCAAGAAAGGTTTGTCATGGTCTACAGGACTCTAGGACAGGGTCCCAAGGCAGGTATGCAGAGGGGACAGATCAGACCAGAGCTGCTGCTCAGCTGAAGGGAACAGTGTGGCTTGGAGGAACAGGGTGACGTTCTGGCCCCTAGAAGGTTGTGGGTGATGGGCAGCAACTCCAGCAGATGTTTGAAGCATAAGAGAGTTCAGCACTTGGATGACTGAATGCTGATGAGCCCTGACCTGTCTCAGAGAGGTTCTAGAAGGGTTTTTCCAGAAGTACAGGCATATCTCTGAGCATACAAGGCATTGGGCAAGCAAATGGGCTGTCACTGGTGGTTTTATGTGATGTGCCTCGAGTGTGTGACACTGCTGGGTGCTTTGCCAGCTCTGTACCTTCATTTTGCACGAAGCCTGTTGAAATCAGCCATCCTTCATCTGCACTGTGCTAATCAGTAGTAAAACCACGGAGTGCTGAAGGTGGTGATGCAGCTGGGTTGCAGACCAGCTGCTGTCATTGCCTGCTTGCCCAAGGTCCCAGTGCTGTGGAGGGGATGCCTCTCCCCAGGAAAGCTCTCCAAAGGCCAGAGTTTCCAGCCCAGCACAGCAGAGGGAAGTGGCACCAACGTGGACTTTACTGCTGCGCCAGGACGCGAGGACTCAGGAGCTGTTTCTCGTGCAGCCGTGCCAGCTGGCAACATGGCACAAGCAGCTCACGAGTTATAATCCAAAATAGTCCCAGAAAGTGGGCTTGGGGCCAGGCTGGGGCTGGGAGGGGAGTATGGCATGTGCCCTCCCCAGGGTGCAGGCTGTGCATCCCAAAGCTCTGCCTTTCCCACCATGTGCTGCTCCTGATGGCAGAAAAATCCTGCTGTGCCTCCATCCCTGGAGCGAGCCACCCTGGGCTGGCAGAGCCCGCTGTCACCAGAGCAGGGCACTCATTCATAAATCCAGTGCTGGCCAAGACTGGGCTTGGGGAGGAGCTGGGGAACAGGGGTGGTTTTGTTGCGATGGAGCCGGCGTGGAGAGCACGTGCACATGGAGGGAGCCAGGAGAAGAGGATCGGTGGCTTTGTGGCTGTAAGCTCCCAGCTGGCTGCTCCTTGTGCAGCTCACGGCATGACTCAGCCCACCCATAGCTCCTGACAGCACCCACAGCCCCTGTCTGGGCTCAGCACACCTCAACAGCCTCTCTCCCCAGTTCCCACCCACAGCAGGCCTGGCAGAAGGGCTTACAGCAGGGAATGGGGCTGGGAAAACCTCCTTACACCAGTGCACAGGACAACCCCCTGGTGACTGCAGGCTCTTCTGACCACTTGCTTGCTCGAGGTTGCTCCTCCAGGCCTCAGTTTCCCCATCTGGAAAACAGAAGGGAGTGATGCTGGTCTCCTCGAAGTGCTTCAGGGGTAAAACCCCTAGTGTTGGTACAGGACAGGAGCTTGCCAGCAGCATCACTGGCCCTGGGGCAGGGTGGGGATGGGTGCTGAGCAAGGTGAGAGGGTCCTGGGTGGTGCAGTGCCCGGGTGGAGACTGGCAGCCCTGAGCTTGGCAGACAGCTCGTGGCTGCTTATGGGAGCAGTGCAGACAGCAGGGCAAGCCCTGTGGGTGCCCATGGCCATCATGCTGTGCACTTAGAGCCTCGGTGGACCTACTCAAGCATCCCATGAAGGTGGCGTGACACCTGCAGCATGTGAATGGAGTGACTGGGACAAGTACTGGGAGCAGCACCTGGCCCAGGCATTCCAGCATCATCCCCTTTCCTCATGGCCAGGTACCTGTGAGACTGTGTCAAGGAGGGACTCTGTGGCCCTTCCCAAACCCCCACATGTTACCAGGACTCACTGCACTCTGTCACCCTGGCTCACCTAGCTCTGCTCAGACTGCACCAGCTCTGGAGTTACTCCTGATTTACACCTTATCTGGCCTCCTTTTTTTTTTTCCTCCTTTGTACCAAATTGCTGGTGCGTGTCTGAGATCCAATTATTTTCATGACCATTATAAAAGCTAATAAACCTTAGCAAAGCCTCTAACAGCCCTAGCTGCTCTGTTTGTGCATCCATATAGTCACCAGGGCAAAAAGCATCAGTGCCGTCAGCACATGCAGGCTGATACAGGCACCCCAGGGGCAGGCAGATGCGGTCACGTTGCTGAAGACCACGCACTGCAATTGCCTGACAGGTAATTTAAATATAACACGGCCGAGCAGCACCAATCCAAATTGCTATAAGCAAGAGACCAGAAGGACAGGGCTCTGGGAAGTGTTTTCTGCTTCCTCCAGGAAAGGATTTCTGCTGGCCCCTGGGCACGAACCCAAATTGTGGGTGAAAAGGTGCTTTTGCCCTTTTTTGTTCAGCCCGTTCCTGTTTCGACCAAGGCAATTCTAGCAGAATGAATCACGTGTGTCCCAGCAGGAGACCATCAATTAGACAGGATGGGTACTGCATTTTTAACGTACCAGTATCTCCACACCAGTGGAGTCCTGATCCTTAGGCAGGGACAGGGGATGGCCACGGCCAGACCTTGGTCTGGGACCTGTCCATGGGAGCAGCTGATGGTCACAGTCACCGACAAAGGCAGGAGATGCCCCAAATACAAGTGCAGCCAGTTGGAAATCTCTTCAGCCCTTGGTTCTGTGACCTTTGGGGCCTCTGGTCTCTTATTAGCATGGCCTTTGTGTTAGAAGGGGCTTTTCTGGGTCCTAGTGCTGCTGCCTGAGGAGGGATCTGCCTGCAATCAGCTATCGGGTGTGAGGAGGGTCACAGATGGGAACAGCCCCGTGCAAACATCTGGATTGCAGAAATCCCAGCACATGTGCTCTGAAGCTTGGTGCGGAGAGTGGCTCTCTCTGAAACTGAGCTGGCCCTCACTGCAGCAGAGCTGCTTTCACTTCCCCTTCATTGCCCCGCAGATGATTAACCTGCCATCGTATGAAGCACCCTGGGGAGCAGCCAGCAGCACACATGGGTTTGCTGGTGGTCATGTGTTGCAGTGTAGGTCCTAGCTGAGGACACAACCCCTTCTTGGCTTCCCAGGACCAGCTCATCCCTTGCTGGGACTTGCTGAAGGGCAGGTGAGCTGGAAATGGAGGCCCCTGAGGCAGGCTGTCTCCTGCTTCCATCAGTAAGTGCTGCTCTTCCATCACTGGTGCTGGAGCAGCTCCTTCTTGCCATGGATGCCACCAAGAGCTGGGTCAGCCACAAGTGATGTGCATCGAGGGTGGAGCATTTGGCACTCAGCAGGTCCTGCCCTGCTAATCCTCTGCCCACCCCACCCACACCCCGGGGTGGCACTACACAGAAGAAAGTGAATTTTCAGGGCAACACCTTGAAATGGGGAGCTCAGATTCATTTCCAAATTACTGTGTGTGGCTTCCTCTCCTGAACCAGTGCAGGGGGCTACGGGAGAGGTCAGTGGTCCTGGAGAGCAGGAGTCTTGAGGTTTGATTACACTGGTGAGGCTCTCTTTCCTCATAGCTCTGATTGCCCCTCACCCTGACCACCTCTCCCAACTTCATGTAGAGGTAAATGATAGCAGGAGTCTCAAGGACTAGCAGACTGTGACAATATGTGGGGGGGGACAGGGCTGCAGGTCACCTTCTCCCATTTAATGCCTTAACTCTTTTTCTGCTGGTCTCTGCTGCAGCCTTTTATAGGTTTCAGGTCCGATCTGCCCTCACAATGACTTCATCAGCAACCTCCAGCCTTAGGAGCCAGAAATAAGGAGCAACAGCAAAACAGTTCACGTGTCGCAGGTCTCCACTGATAACCAAAGAGGCTGCAGCTGAGCAGATCTGTGTTATCCTGCAAAGCTGCTGAAATCTTCCCCTCTTTGCCAGCAGAAAAGCCTGTCGTGTCAGTGCTTGGAGCTGGCAGCACCTGAGTGGATCTTCATGCTTTCAGACTGATCTTTTTTAGAATTCAATACTTGCAACCTATTTTTTTTTTTATGTTTCATTCATCTAGGTGGCTGAAAATAGCCTGCACAGTTTCAATTCCTCCCCCCCCTTTGTTTTTTAAATCACCAGTTTCATTCTCAGACAATCTCTTTGCTGAAAAAAAAACCCCAAAGGTGTCTTCAGAATCAGAGCTCTGTCTTGGTTTAAAAGCTGCTGGGAGCATGGCCTAAATAAGTGCTACCTCCATGTGCCCTGTGACCATAAATCCTGCCTGTGTTCCCTGGCTGCTTTCTCCCACAGCTATAGCCAGACTCTGATCCCGAGTCATAAATATCAAAGGGCTTATTTTTGCAATTAATAAACTGATTAGCAGAATCTGAATTTCCAGAAAACTCACCGTGTGACCGAGGAGTGTGGGTGTGCTAAGGGGGGGTGTCTTATGTACAGGGTGAAGGCTCGGGCTGGGTGCTGGCCTCAGACCAGCCCAAATCACTGTGCCCCAGACCCTCCCTCTTCCGAGGACGCACAAACCACACACAAATTTCTCACTAAAAAATTACAAATGATACTGTAATTTCATGCAAAGGCAACAAAACACACCAGCCAGCACCCGACACTGTCACTCTGTGACCTTACACTGCTTAAAGGGGCCTATCAGAAAGATGGGGACAGACTTACCAGGGGTTGGACTGGATGAGCTTAAAGGTCCCTTCTAATCCAAACCAGTCTATGTTTCTATGATCTTTGAAGGGAAGTTAAGGAAGGTGTGTTTATTAACTCAGAAAAAGAAGGGATGCAATGGGATATTGCAGAAGAACAACTGTTGGGACTGCCTGAAATCCAAACTGGAAGAAATCTTTCCTGCTGGGTCCACACCACAAGCATTTCCCACCCCAGTGCTGGCAGCAGGAGGAGGGGAGGAAGCACGTTATGCCTGGCAGAGCCCCAGGAGCCGAGCAGGTCCCCAAGCAGGGCAGGTTCCTGGGCTCATTACAGGGCTCTGCTGAGCTCTCAGGGTGGTGGGTTAATTATCAGTCACACCACACAGAGCTGCTGTCACCTTTCGCTTTGCGTGCCTGATACTAGATTAACATCTGGCAAGTGTCACCATGAGACTGTCTCTCCGGCCCCAGCTCCTCACACTCTCAGCTCATGGGCAAGTCTTCGGCTGCTGGGGCTGGGAATGAAAACAAACAGCATCAGAGCTCTGCTGCCAGGCAGGCAGAGGGGACAGCATCAGTTCTTCGCTTGGATTTGGTTAAAGCAGCAGCAAAGTTGTAACAGGAACTGATATTTTTATTCTTTTCATTTGCATGTGAAATGTCACTCCAGGGACATTATTATTGTTATTCTTGTTCCAAACTTGTGCCCTGATCTTTTCCAATCATGCCCATGATGCACATGCAGATACTGAGACTGATCTGCCCCACCAGAGACATTTCACTGCCCAGCAGAAATTAATTGGTGTGGGATGGAAGCAGACACCCTGCACCTGAGGAACATGGTACAGATCTGCTTCTGCACTCAGGTCCATTTAGGTGAGCTCTTAAAATCAGCTTTGCAACATTAGAGCTCCTCCTGAGTGTTATGGGTTTTTTAATGATTAATTACTACTTTGCTCAGAGCAGAGGTTTCTATTTTAAAAATATTCTTGTTGCTAGTAATTTTGGAGTGATGCCCATGGGAGGACTGTCACAGCTGGGACTCTCTTGTTAGGTGCTCTACAAACATGGGATGGGAGGATAATTGCAGCCATGCCCTGGAGGAGCTGAATGCTGAGCTAAAACCTGGTTTTCTAGGAGACCTCAATGCCCTCCCCACACCCAAAAACCTTATTGCAGCAGCAAGAGGGCCTCATCTGAGCAACGCGTGTGGCCAGATTAGGTGCAGTTGTTATTACACATGAAAAGAGTCTGGGTCCTGGAAATGAACCCTTGGATTTTTCCCAGAGAAATGTGCTTGTAGGAGAATAACAAACAGAAGATCACAAGGGGGCTTTGTCAGGTCATGCACCATCTGGTCTCTCATTCTTGGCTCCGGCAAGACTGAAGGGCTTGTCTTCAGCCCACCATCACTCTTGAAAATGGTTAGCATATGTGAAGGCTATTGGCAGTCCCCAGTGCTGGCCAAGGAGAACAGGGCTTTGGGAGGAAATTGAGGCACATGGAGATGAGCTGGCCTCCTCTGACCTACTGGGTTAATGCTGCACCAGAAAGCTTTGAGTGCTCAGAACTGTTCTCAGCTTACCAAACTGAGCTGGAGTCCATCTCCCTGTCTCAGATGCTGTGGAAAGCTGTGGTCAGGTGGGACAGGGAGCAGAGAAGACACCCATGGTACCAAATGCTTGTGACAAAGAACTGCTCCAGCTGCTCTCCTTCCCCATGCCTTGCCGAGCATCGCTGCTCTGCATCCAGCTGGCAATTGCTGGTACTGTCTCACCACACCACCAGGTTTCTCCTCTCCAGGGCAAACTGACCCAGCTCCCTTTGGTTGTGACAGCTGCTGGAGCTCTTGCAGCTCTGATGGGGCAAGCACTTGTTCATAGCAGCTGACGGAGATCCACTGCAGGAAAGGGCTGGGGTCTGCGGTGGTGCTTTTGTTTCAGATGTTCACATCTCTTCCCTCCTTGAAAATACTCAATTTCTTTCATGTCATCGAGAGGGGAAAAAAAAAAAAAAGCTGCAGGAAAAGATCTGGAACATGCTAATAACTGCACCCACCTCTCGGGGCACGTATCAATCTTCAGGCCAAAGGAGAGGGGGACACTGTTCTGCTGCCTGGGGTGTCCCTGGGAAGCTGTGGGGTGACCTGCACACACGCTTACCCCAGTGCTGTGTTGCTGCCTGTTCCAGCTGCTTCCCTGTAGACTCTGCAGTGAAAGGCAGGGATCTGAGAGATCTTGTTACCTCAGTCTCAGGAGAAAACATCAGGCAAAAGTCATGGCTACATCTGCTGATGGACTGGTAACCAGTAACCACCTGCCCCTCACATTAGAATAAGCCACGTGCTGGCTCATAAAGACAAAATCCGAGAGGAGCAGGAGGAAGATGTATCTGTTGAACAAATACATCTTTACTCAATAAATTCCTCACTTTTTCAAGTCGTCATGGAAACTTTGGGGAAGAAAAATGCTTGGACTCCATTGGTACAGACTCCCAGTGGTGGCACCCCGAGGCTTGCGTTGCAGCGTAAGGGAGCACTCTTGTTTCTAAACTTGCCTGGCATATTGCTTCCCAAATTCTGAGCCACCAGGATGCAGCCTGTCACCAATAAAAGTTTTAAGGACCCCTAAACCCACAGAAGTTGCAAAGCTTCAACAACCTGGTGACCTGAGATATAGATAGCTCACAGAGCTGTCAGAGGTGGTCCTGGATGACCCAAGATCAGATATGGCCAGTTTGCCGTGGCAAATTTAATGACAATATCCTGCATCAAGACAGAACCCACCAGTGCCAACGTGACAATCCCATGGAGATACAGCCCTGGGTACCCAAACACATCCTGAACCCTGGAGCTCATTCCATCTCTGTTTGGGTGAGGGGCTGGGCAGGGAGCAGAGGAAAGCACAGACACTGTGAAAAGGGCTCTTCTGATCTACATGTGGGACCAAACACTTCCAGGGGCCAGATCTGCCATGGCTTTCCCGTGGGAGCCTCTTCCTGCACACGCATCATCTCTGTGGCCTGTGCCCCTCCCTTTGATCTCTGCCTCCTCCCCTAAATCTGTCAGCCAGTGACTCTGGAGTGACTCTCCTCGCCCAACTTCACAGGCTGAAACCCTCCTGGGTAAAAAAAAAAAAAAGAAAAAGAATAATAAAAAAAATCCTCCCTATCACCCCAGGCCCCTGACAACACCATCATTCTCCTTAAGTGCGTGTTAAATATGCTGTATAAAAATAAAATGTATCTTTTCTGATGACACAGAATCCTAGTCTTAAAATGTAATTTATGAGGGAGGCATAAATCGTGAATCTCTAGCATTGCTTCTGCTAACTCATGAGAAAAAGCCTTTGTTCTGAAATCTTGCCTATGGTGTTACTGGCTGCAATCATTCTTCTGAAAACCTCACAAGTTTTATCTGAACTCCCTGACAGACATCACCTGAGTCGTCATTTTGCAGAGGGCACTGCCTGCTTCCAGGTACCCCAAGCCTCTGGGCTTGGGCTGCACATGGACTGGATTTTGGTAGATGCCGTTTCCACTTTTCTCCAGCACAGACTGGAGGTACCCCTCCAGTTTCACTCCAAACCCACCTGAAGAGCAGCTGTTGTTTGAATCAAAAGTCAGCAGGAATTATAGGTGTGTTTGGCAGGATTTGAGCAACCTGGTGTAGTGGGAGGTGTCCCTGCCCATGGCAGGGGGGGTGGAACAAGATGATCTTTAAGGTCCCTTCCAACCCAAACCCCTCTATGATTCTCTCTTGCATGAATCTTCCCCTGTGCCAGCAAAGAGAGAAGCACTCAGTGTGAAGGCGGGGTGGGATATGTCACTTTAAAAATCATGACTTTTCATCACAAAAGAGGGTGTTTACAGAGTGTAATGAACTCAGATATTGAAATCTGCTATAAGGGGCTTTGAACACCTAACACTTGTGATTTCTTATGAAAAAACATCACTTTAGAATACGCTCGAACCATCCCTGCTTTGTTCCAGCGTTAACTGGATCCTCCAGCCCCTGTAGCCGTGAGCTGCCCCATCATTATGCACACGTCTGTCAAAAGCACAGCATGGTTCAGTCTGAATTGCCCTGTTTGCAGAGCTCTGACCACGCACGCTTTGTTTTACAAACACGGCTTAAATCAGCTGCTCAGGAGACCAGCAAGATGAGCTGAGCTCGAGGTTTTTAACCCCCAGTCCCTTTCAGTATCAGAGCCCAATCATGACCGACACTACCAAGGGAAACTCTCTAACTTTCTACTTGAGAAAAACCAAACCCAAACACCTGGACTACAATGTCCCATGTTTTCTTTTGCACTGCAGTGGCAGATGGGGGCTCTTGGGCATGCTTAATGTGGGGCTCCACCACTCCCCATCTCCACTTTTTACTATCCAGCTGCCTGCCCTCTTACTCCAACACAGAGACGTGATGGATCCACATGGTCCAAAGATCTATCTGCTCAATGAAAGCAGTGAAGTGACAGAACTGATGCTGAGGGAGGCTGGGGAGTAGCAGTGCTGCTGGGGCCTTTGCTGTCAGGTTGGATCACAAGCTGGTCTGCAATCCTGACAGAGTTATCAGCTGCAGGGGAAGATGAGCGACACAGCTTCCAGAGAACATCTCCAGCCTTGACTTCACTCAGATTCCTTCAGATCTGCTGAGTTCACCCTTATAGCAAGGTGGTGAATTGGTTTAACTCCATTACAACCACAGAATGAAGGGATTCAGCTGCGGCATGAAGATGTGGAGACACTGCCAAGCTCATAGCAGAGCAGCTGGCAACATAAGAGCCCCAACCAGACATGACAGCAGCGGGCTAAACAAGGGCTGTGCCAGTCTACAGAGGTGGTGCCCGTGCAATTGCATCTCCCCAACACTGCAGGGCGTCTGAAACAAGGGTGGTAGAGCTGGGATGTACCAGGAGGGGTGCCAGCACACAGGGGTGTGCAGCAGAGGCTCTTGCTGAGGCACTGTGACCCTACGGACCAACATATTCCCTTGCCACGGGCACAGTCACAGGGCAGGATACACTATTCCCCGGGCCTTGGCAGGAAACATAAATGGAGAGAAGCAGACGGACAAAGTGAGAGGGAAGTCATGCTGCTTCTAATGCTCTCCCTCAGTGTCTCTGATGGCCCAGGATGGAGATGGGAGAAATCCCTGAGCAGCTGGGGAAAGCCCTGGCAGCACTGGCCGGCGGGGAAAGCAGGATCGAGAGCTCTGAGCACCATCGTGTGGCACTGACTGTGCGGCTGCGTGCTCTGGAGGCTGCTGTGCATAGAATCACAGACTGCTTTGGGTTGGGAGGGACCTTTAAGTCATCCAGTCCAGCCCCCTACAGGGAGCAGGGACATCTGCAACTAGAGCAGGGTGCTCAGAGCCCCGGCCAAACTCACCTGGAATATTTCCATGGATGGGGCATCAGTGATTTCCCTGGGCAACCTGGGCCAGGGCCCCACCACCCTCAGCATGAGAAATTTTTTCCATGTATCTAGTTTAAATCTTCTCCCTTTTAGTTTAAAACCATCACCCCTTGTCCTGTTGCAAGAAGCCCTGCTAAAAAGTCTGTCCTCATCTTTCTGTCCAGGCCCTTGAAGTACTGGAAAGCTGCAGTAAGGGCTCCCCAGAGCCTTCCCTTCGCCAGGCTGAACACCCCCATCACACACTGCTGCACGTACTGACAGTGCCATACAGACTGCACTGCTGGACACAGACTGCTTGACACACGGTGTCCTGAGGGGTAGTAGCTTTTGAATCCCATCAGCTACTCACATCCACTCTCCCCACACAGACTTCCACCTTTAACCTTGGGTATCTCTGTACAGCATTCAAACAAATTCACATTCATCTAGAAGACTGGTTCTTGGCTTCTCCTGAGCATGGCTATCTGCCAGCACAGCCTCTGGCAGGGTGGGCACAGGTACCTGCTCCCTCCTCTTCCACTGCCTTAAACCAAACCTCAGCAAAAACCTTTGTTAAGTTTCCCGTTAAAAGAAAGTAAAACCTTTGTAAACCTCTGCAAGAGGAGCACTCACCCCAGGTTATTGCCTACATCTCCTTTCCTGGGACACTTTGACCACCCTCCACCTGCAGCCTCCCAGCCCATGCTCCAGCTCATGGGATTTCTTCACTGTGAGCAGACTGTTTAATTCCCGTGTTTCCCACTATTGGGATTGGGCTAGGAGTTTGTGATGCTCCAGGGGTAGCAAAGTGCACATTTCTGCAGTTAAATCTTTGTGCAAAAAGAAAATAACAGAATGGCAGGGCTTCGAAGGGATCCCTGGTGATCACCTGGTGCAACCTCCCAGTTCCAGCAGGGTCACCCAGAGCAGGGGGCCCAGCATCACAGTGCCCAGGCAGGGTTGGAATCTCTCCAGAGAAGGAGACTCCACAGCCTCTCTGGGCAGCCTGGGCCAGGCTCCATCACCCTCACAGCAAAGAGGTTTTTCCTTACATTCAGATAAAACTTGCTGTGTTCCAGTTTGTGCCTGTTGCCCCTTGTTCTGTCACTGGGCACCATCACCTTTCCTCAACAGAAAGTTAACAGAGAAAAGAAGGGAGTTGACAAAAACCTCCCAATTGAGAGCAAGCCTGTGGCACAGCTGCAGCCCCTGAGCCTTTTAGATATTTCAGAGGCCACCTAACATCCCAGACCTCCTTGTGCATCTGAAGGAGAGCGGAGAAGCTGCTTTAGTTCATGTGTCTCTGCCTCAGTTTCCCCCCAGGAAGGCGAGGAGCACCCACAGCTGGACACCAACAGCAGTGGGAACCCAAGGGTGAGGCTCATTCTAGGGATTTTTTTTTCCTCTGGAATTGAGATTTATGTCAAAACCACGGGAAGCTGCAGGAAGGAGAGGGCAGCAGGCCCCCAGAAGATGGCACTCGTGGTCTTCGGATGTGGCCCCAGCTCGCTGAGATGGCTCCCTGCGAGGAGCCAATAAATAGCCCTGGACAGGCTGTCGGCCGGCGTGATTTAGGGACCAGAAATAGTGAAACTGTGGAGGTTTCTCAAAAATTAATTTTTCTAAAATGGGAGAAAGATGAAGCTAAGTAATTTTTTTCCTGCCTCTCTTGCAAGCCTCTTCCCTCTCAGGAAATCAAATTTAACTCCTTTGCTCTTGCTGCCCTAGCAGGGTCAAAGTGGATTTGATGGGGACTGATCGTGCCTGTCCTGCCACCGCACATTCGTGGCTGTCGCGCTGGCCGGACCCACGCAGGATGCTCAGCCTGGGGCACCTCCCACCTTCACCGCTGCGGTCCCCGGGGCAGAGCTGGCTGACACGCTGCAGCAGCATTGCTCCACGGGAGGGGGCAGGCAGCAAAGCTTTCACCCACTGGCAGCAGGACAGGGCTAGGAGAGAAGTAATTACCAGAGCCACCTTTTGGTTAAGGTCCCTCTCCCTCGATTTTAGATCTACAGGACCTGTTAATCTGATGCACGGATCAGTTCTAAAGACACACTTTAGTTTCAAGTTTAAGCATAAGGTGTTGCAAATAGGGGGCTGCACATACTGTCTCCTCTTCTTCCTCACCAGGACAGCTTGGGCACAGACTTACTGAGAAGTCTACAAGGTGATCTCCTGCCTCATACACATCAGAGAGGCACCTACCCTGAAACTCTCAGCGTTTCTTTAGCTCCTGTTGTGCTACATTAAGACCTTCTCTATTTTGGTGTCCCTTGCATGCTACAGAGCCCGACAAAGCTGAGTCCCTTGGTGGAAATAGGCTCTGCACCCAGAGCACAGCCGTGTCCTGTCTGTGAGAGGGGGCCCTGAGGACCAGATGTGCCTGTAAATAGGACAAGCAAAGGTGGCTCACGCTAAGCCCTGCAAGTCCAGGCAGGGCAGGGGGTGAACGCAGACACAAGGACAGGAGAGCTGCAGCCTGGTTGCAAGGCAGCTCCACAGCTATAAAGCAGACCAAGCATTGCATTATTTTGACCACTGTCCCAGGCCATGAGCATAGTGATGGATAGGAAGTGCCCAGCTCCTTACAGGCACAGATGTGCCCAAGCTGCTGAGACAGGCTGTTACGATGCCCAAGATGACTTGTGGCACAGGGTTGTGGGGATGCTTAGAGCCCCTGGTATAGGAGAGATAAATTAATCATGAAAAGGGGAAGAGCTGTGCCAAGGATCTGAGCAGAAACATCTGACCTCTCCATCTGAAAAACCTGCAAAACAGTCATTATGGGAGGAGATGCACTGAGACCTGCCACAGTTGGTCAGGCCAGGTCTGCCTGCAGGAGCATCCTCTCCCCTCCAAGCTCTGGGAGATACCCAAAGAAGGAACATGGGAATAAACAAAACTCCTCCAACCACCAAAACCTGCTCAGTGTAAATTATGCCCTAATTATTGAGCACCAACTGCCCCCTGTAAATTGCAGATCTGTCACTGTTGGTTCCCCCAGGAGGGGCTGGGTAATTTTTGCAGGGTCTCTGCAGCTGCACTGCCAGTAGCTGTGCTGAGCAGCCCCGCCAAAGCATTTGCGAACAAGGATTTTTTTTGCATTATGCTTGCTTTAGCTTTCAAACTACCATCAGTTGTGTAATAATTTAGCAATTGTTTGCTGCTGGCATGAGTGTTCCATCTTGCTTATGGATCCTGATGTTAATGTGCTGATCACACCTACACCCCCTCGCTTCTCTCCGCACTTTTAACACAGGATGGTGTTGCTGTGTTGTTGTTTGACCTCCTGTAGTACAGCACGGTGCTGCCGAGTATTGCTCTGTGCCAGAAGTGCTGTGCTTCACCAGCAAGCTGTAATCACAGCAGATAGATACTGTTGGGGTGGAAATCCAGAGGCTTAGTCTGAGATCCCACAGACATTGTCCAAACACAGGATAAGAGACTCCGACCCAAAGAATATTTGTGCTACACCTGGTTATTTTCAGAGTAGTAGAGCAATGAGAGACTTGGAGAAGGCAGCAGAGTAAGCCAATGGCAGGGCTGGGAGGAAGGTACCAGGGTGATGGGAAAATAGCCATTATATGCTGCATTTACATGAGGTTCTTAATTACGGAGATCAATCAATACCAAAAAGAGACTCACATGATTTATACCTATATAAAACTGAAAGACAAGGGAGTCTAGACCCACCATGTTCATTATGGACCTAGTCCAGGGGTGGAAAGAGAAGGGAAAAAAAGCTTCTTTAAGGTAACGGAATATTGTTCTTACCAATAAAAATAATTTTTACTAAAAGATCAGAAGAAAGAATGGATTCTATAAATGCATTTCTGGGCAGACATCAAGGCAAAAAAGTTAAGAGTATAGTTCTGGTCTAAGCTCAGAAGTTTGGAAACTGGATTATAAATAGATTTTTATCTACTGGACAGTGACAGGCATCGGGGTGAAGGATTCCCCTGTACCCAGAGCCATCCCAGCTCTACCTGGATTTTCCTCTTCAGGGCCCTCAGCCCTTCTGCTTCAGGAGGCAACTGGCACCTCACAGATCGTACAGGAAAAAAAGATCTCGCTGCTTCTCCCTCAGTTGGCAAGGTGAGTCGAGGCTGGAGAGCGCTACAGTCTGTCAGAGCAGATTTTTTTTACATCAGCCTCTGCACCCTAGCAGGAGAATAATGATGTGGAAGAGGAAAAAAGGGAAACCAAGAAGTCCTGCTGCTTCACTATAGTCAAGCACAGGAAGCATCAGGCTCAGCCACAGTGCTATGAAGAGTGTTGGAGCCACGCAGGCACCTGCTGCCCTTCTGATAGTTGCTTTCCCAGCAGAATCACAGCGAGTTTAAGGTTGGGATTTGCAAAGAGTACTTCCTGATTGAAGAGGAGAAAAGTGACATTAAAGCTGAACAGCCCTGGGCATTTGGTATCTTGTGTTGCTCCCACACATCAAAACACAAGTGGGCTCCGCAGGATTGCTAGAGAAAGACCCCTAAATACACAGCCAGTCCCGTCACTGCAGAGCTGCTCTAGCAGTGCCATCACTTCAGAGCTATGCTTCATAACATCTCTGCAGGGAGAGGAATTGCACAGACCTCCTCAGCTGCACAGGCTGGAAAGGCAGCACAGAGCCATCCAGTGTGTGTCATTTGAGAAGCTGCTTCCTCCTTGAGATGACACAATTAGCAGCTATAATTGTTTAATAGTCACATCATTGTCCTCTTGTGTGAGGCGAGGGAACTGACCACATCTCTGTCAAGACAGAAATCCTAGGAGTCTGTATTAGCCAATTACTGTAACCTACAAGTGTTGTAAAAGGTGTTTTTGATGGATGAAACTGATTTAGGGGCTTGATAAACAACAGCAAAATCCCTTTTTCCTTTTATGAGAGCTAGAGAAGTTCTGAGTGTTGTCTCCACCTCTGTTTGACCACAGCAAAGTCCCTCTTTCTTGCATCTAAGACTTCTTGTTTGCTCTATAGACCTTGATTCTGAAACATCGCAGTGCTATTCAGTCTCAGGGTGCAATGAGGGCTGGTGAGGGTTTGCAAGCAGCTTTGAAAAATGGCCATGCTGGGAGTGTTTCACCTGATCTGAATTACACGGCTGAGACATTTGCGCAATGTCCAGTGCTAGAAACATGAGAAATCGACTTGTTTCCTCAATGTGCAATTTCAGGACCATTCCTGACAAACGAAGCCTGCTGCTTACCTTAATCAAGGCATCTTGTTATGGGCTGGTCCTAGGAGTGAGTATTAAACATACTGTACTGTGGCATTATTTATGACTTGCACTGACACTGCATCACTCTGTTATCCATACTTATAGAAAAAGACCCACTGTAAGTATAATTAGTTAATAAATCACCATGAGTGATAAACAGAATGATGGATGCAGGTTTCAGTTGATCACTTTTTTATTAAGGAGAGATAAATCAGCATCATATTGTTGCTGTAAACCTTTCAAATTGGTCAAAAATCTTACCATGCTGAAATGCAGCAGGGAGGTGATTAACGTGTCAATTGTGCAGCAACAAATTGTACCTGATAATTGATATCAATCAATCCTTTTAATTTCTCTCCAATGTAATGGGCATTATACATCATCCTGCTCTCCTGCCTCTTCAACATGGCTTCTGCAACCTTTCCTCCACACCCAGACACCTATCCAGGCATCTCCTCCAGCCTCAGCCCATCTTCTTGTGTCTGGCTGCTACAGCACCTCCAAACCTTTCAGCCTTCTCCAACTAACCCCACATTGAGTCTTGGTTATTTGGGTTCTGGTCCCACCTGATGTTAAGAAGGACAACAGAGATACTATACAACCTTCTGGCTTTATTTTTGCTAATAACAACACTCAGAGCTACAAATCTCAGTAATAAGTTTTGGGCAAAATCTTCAAGAGGCAGAGGCTAGGGAGCAGTGATGGTAGCAGTTTATCTGGTGGGTCCTTCCATCCATCCGGGTATTCACCTCAGGCTGACTCAGTCTGGAAGTTTTGACCTATGTTACCTAATATAAGATGAGAAAATGGCTATAAGGGAGCAACACCCCCCCCTCCCTAGGAACAGATGGGTCAGAGAGGGGAGGGGAAGCATTGTGGCTCGGGGAGGAAGGAGCTGAGTTAGAGATGCAGAGACACCCTTGCTTTGCACAGCAACTTCTTTAGTCTCTTGGCAGTAGCCACCACTCCAAAGTCAATGGTTATTTCCCTAAGGCAGGGCTCACAGCTCTGCTTGGTATTGTCATAATACCCAGGAAAACACTAAAAAAAACCCCTGAATTTAACCTCTCTCCTTTCACATAATGCCCAGAGAGAAATAACTATGGAAATCAAGCCCCGCTGCAATTGTTTTACATGACAGTTATACTGCAGGTGAGCACATCAGCTCGATGCTCTGCAACATCTGGATCCAGCTCTGCAAGGGATCCCAAATCCAGTGCTAACCCAGACACTTTGGTAGGCAGGAGCAGGCACAGATAGCCACACATCCCTGGTATCAGGCAAAAAGTGCCTTTCTCTGCATCTCTTACTGTAGTAGTTGGCCACAGCAATGATTTGTGTGCTTTGCAGCTGCCTGTGTTTATATGCAGTAAAGAGGGACTGGGAGACAGCACAAAGCCCCCCCCACCCTGGTGCAGGACACCACATGGTCAGTACTTGTACCAAGGGCACAACTTTAATTCACAGCTCCAATTGGACAGCTGCTTGATCTCTGTTACCAAGTCAGGCGGTTTCCAGTGCAAAATTTTGCCTGCAGCTAAATGCTGGGGGTGGGGAAATGCTCAGGAATTACTTTCAGTTGCAATTTCACCAGGTTAAACCAGGGCAGCTTACTCTGGAGCAGCCCAAGAGCTTGGCCTGTGCTGCACATTCTGAGGAGTCAGATGTGTGACAGACAGGAGAGAAAAGAAGCTGTTTGGTTTGCCAGCTGGAGCGAACTCTGTGAGTACCCAGCTATATTTAGCCAACAGTGATATACATGCCTTTCTGCTACGTTCCTGAGGGAGTCTTACTTCCTCTGTAAGACCACACAGCCCTTTTCAGCCTATCTACTTCCATGGCAAAGTCCAATCATTGGGTAGAACATAATTTTAAGTAATCATTTTTCCTCTCTAACTTGCCCGTAAGTTCACAGCTCATTTGCAGTGGTCCAAGCCCTTGTTGCCACCTATACAAGGATCCACTAGAATTAGTGGGCACATTACATGCCCTGAACCACATAGAGCTGAGCAGTGCTTACAAAGAGTGGGTGGTGAGTGGGGCTTGACCTTGAGTCATGAGTGGATCTTCAGAGCTGTAATTGCTGGATCATGTCTTTGGCTGGTGGGTATCCATGTGGCCCCATGGAAGCAATGGAAAAACTGCAGCTTCCACAAGTGGAAGACATGGGTAGCATCTCATTCTCACACTATCCTGTTCTGCTGCCCCATCCCCATTCAGTGTGTGGCTCTGGGTCTTCCTGCCTTTGTTTCATCATGGTCTGCCTCTGTGTACATCGTATCTGTCAGGTCCGATATCCCCATGACATAGCATCCTCTCATATTATACTTGCCATAATACAGAGAAGATGAATATTGCCCTATAAATGCCTCTTAAGTTAATGTAAAACTACATCTCGCTACATCATGTATTCAACAAGCCGTCATTTTCCTCATAAATTTTGAGGAGTGTTTTAGCTTCTTGAAACGATTGGCTTGTGCGTCCGGCTGAGAAATCATCACAGCCCATGGCCTAGGCTGGATGCAGGGGCTGTAAATCATCCCCAGGCTGAACAACCGTTCTGCCCTCCCACCTCCAGCACCCGCACTTGCTGCTGACTGGCTTTATGGCACCGGCTCAGCCAGAATGACCCTATTCAACAGCCAGCCCTTTAAATCAGCACCAGACACATGTCACTCCGCAAGGAAAATAGCCTCACTTTTTTCTCAGCCTGGAAAAAGAGGATTTCTGGTGCCATAGCATTGGTCTATGACAGTCATCACTCAGGGGCCATGTTAGACACTGCAGGACTTTTTTTTTGTGATATTTCTGACATTTCCACATCTGCTATAGTGAGTACACAGCACTAGAATCATTCAGCTTTTGAATGTTCACCAGATTATCCATTTTGGCATGGGGCCACTGAGCCCAGAAACCTTCACACAGCCCAGAGTCACACTCCAAGCTGCAAAAGCCATGCTACTCCTTTTCAGTTGGCATGGACCAACGGGGAGGGCACCTCTCACTTGAGATGCTCAGCTCAAAGGAGCTTTTCAGGGTTTACTTCCAGAATAGGGACCACTGACCACTTTTGACTGCACTTGCTCTGAATTGCTCTGCACGGAAAGCACCACAAAAGATGCCCAACTGCAGGGATGGACCCACCTCACTAGAAATAAGATGGTGAGCTGCTTACTGCTGTGCTCTTTGGGGGTGAATAGAGATCAGGGAAGCAAAGAAACCAAACCCTCCTCCCAGTGCACACCAGACCCTTTTTCTGGTAACCACCATGACCTTTAAACTGCAATAGTAGGCTGAACTCTGCAGCAAATGAGTTTCCAGGCCTCCCTTGGCAGCCATTCCTCTGAACAAAATTCATCATGCACTTTGGCATGAATAGCTAGCTTCAGTGTCTGTGTTTTTGGGGGTGGTTTGTCAGCAATGACACAGCATAATGTACATTGTATATGCCTAAGGTACACTTGGATATATCTTCAGATTAGTCCCTTTCCCCCTCCTCCCATACAGAGCTTTTGCTGCCAGAAGTAGAGGAAGCCCAGCTAAAGCCAGCTGATAGCAAAGCTCTTTTCATCACATTTCTCCTGCCTGACAAAAAAACCCCAACCCTCTCCCCAGTCAGGGTTGGACTCACGACAGACCTGGACATGCCCACGGTCTTTAGGCAGCACCTCCCAGCAAAGCCCACCCAGCCCCGACCAGCACATTCATGCAGTGTTTTTCCCCGGACAGCTAAACTGCCTGGAGCCTCCTTTGGAAAAGGAAATGAATTTCTTCCCAGCCGCTGCTTCTCTGCAGAATTGCCTTTTGGGAAGCTTCAATAACACCAATTCCCTCCTGCATTCGAGTACCCCTGAACGAATGACCCTGCTAGTGGTGCAGTTTTTCCCTTCGCCCGCCTCCCCCCTTCTCTCTCCCCCCCAACTTTGATTTGATCAGGCCAAATCTGAAATGATGTGTGAAAGTAATGATATTTTGTAATTAAATCTCTGGTGATGGCGCCTCTAATTTGTGGTACATGCATTGTTCATAAGGAAAAAGGCATCAATTCATTTTCTGACTGGCTACTCCAGGGACTCGTAATTAGACCCAGTTCATCTCTTGCTGCCTTGCATATTAAAGAGCTACTGAAATGCAAGGGGAATTTGGGAGAGGGTTTTTTTTAAAACCTTCTAATAATGTTAGCTCAATTAAAAACACTCAGGAATTAAAGAAGTTCTGGATCATCCAGAAAAGAGGCAGAGTTTTGAGCAAGCTGGCCAGGGCAGGGTGTCCACTGACCTGCTGCCAAGATTAGGGACCAGTTTTGCCTATTCCCTGAGAAGCTGTGATGTTTTCAGTATTTTTTTGTAAAAAAGAACACCACACTACAATACACAAGGCAGAATCCTGACTTAGATGCTGCCCTTTGCTCTGCCACCAAAACAAAAAGGGAGAAAACTTTGATTTACTGCAATTTGAAGAGGAACATCAAGGAAACACGTGAAACAGCCCAGTGCTGGAGAAAGGAACCAGCAGGAGTGCAGGTTATTTTGTAGGGTCAATGCTATAAATGTGTATGTCACATTATTGTACACTCACATTTGCTGGGAACGTTTTACAGGAAATCTTGGATGGAGTATACTCAGCTCTGTCATAGTTACCAAACAAAATAAAAGCAAATTCAGTAGGTACTGGCAATAATAAGCAACAGCCCCCAAAGATTCCCTGAGCTTCCCACTTGCAGCAGCATGAGAAACTACATTCCCATCCCACAAGGATTTAAGAGAACACGTTCTCTCCCTGAACTAGTATAAAGTTGAATTCTCAAAAGCACTTGTGTCCTGGTCATCCAGCAAAAACAAGTTACTTGGGTCAGAAGTATTTGGCTTTGGTCTTTTTAACACTTGAAAGGAATAATCTTTGTCAGTGTTTGCTTCCCAATAGGAAGTTGCTTCAATAAGAGGATCAAATGCTTTAACACCAAGATGCCAAAAACCACCAACACCTTCAAAACTTTTTTCTGCCATCAGTCACATTTCAAAGGAAAAAGATACTTGAGAAAGATTCAAAAATCTTTGGAATCTTCATTTCCTACAAAAACCACCCAGCAGCAGCTTTAGAGCACCCAGGCAGCTCCCTGTGCCCTGTAGCTCTGTTGACAACTCTTTGCCCACTGGGTATGACCTCTGGTATGGCAGCACCAGCTATAGCAAATCCCTTATGTCAGTGGCACCCCATCATGCAGTCCATACAAATCAAGCACTGGCAGCTGGTTTAAGCACTGGACATCCCAGCCTCACCAACAGCCACCCCTTTGGGTCTCCCAGTGCAGCCAGGTACAGCCTATTAATCAGAGAAGCATTCATAGCTCAGCATAGGGAATTAAAAAGAGTTTCTGCTTGATGAGCGGGATTTGCACTCATCTTTGCCATGTCA
Organism: Chloroceryle amazona; assembly: GCA_027560015.1. Classification (NCBI taxonomy): domain Eukaryota; kingdom Metazoa; phylum Chordata; class Aves; order Coraciiformes; family Cerylidae; genus Chloroceryle; species Chloroceryle amazona. The sequence continues at coordinate 29,125 of JANHFX010028153.1, forward strand.
CAGGATGCATTTAGTTTGCTCCAACACCTGCAAAGAAGATCCTTGGGTGGACAGAGGGGAGAAAGCATCTGCAGATATACCTGCTCTGAGGGAAGCAGGGCAGCGTTTGAACGGGATTTTCACTGTGCACTCCCTGACAAAACAAGCATTGAGTAAAGGGAGAAGAGCAGGTGATGGAGAAGCAGTTGAGGAACCTGAAGGAATCAGGATCCTCTCTGTCAAGAGTAGCCAGGCTGGCACTCACAGCACAAAACCAAACAGTATTTACTGTAGGGCCTTTTAGGGGTGCAGGATAAAGTGTTTCACTCTGCTCATGAGACAAGTAACAGAAAAGCAGTGACCAGGCATCACCTGGAAATGCACCTTCACTTCAGCTGAGGTGCTGCAGAAGTGAACCTATGTAACAACAAAGTCCATACACTTTTAAACAGAGGGAGCTATTTCCCATTCCCGTGTCATGGGGAGCCCCAGCATCTGTCAGAGCCTCCCAAACCCCTGCCATGCTGCATTCAGCTCCTCTGTCTAGGCAGTCCCACTTCAAAAGAAGTTGCCAACACCCTCCTTCATGGCAGGGTGCAAGAGCATCATGGTGGGAGCTCTTGTGCCCTGCAGGCAGCTGCCCCTTATCTCCCCTGCCCACCCAAAGCCCCACACCTATCCCCAACCTGGCCTACACTGAGGGCTTGCTGGTGTGTTGAGGCCATGGCTATCATTTCTAACAGGGGAAGGTATCAACATTTCAAAACAGTTTAATTATTCTGAGAATGCTTAGCTATTAGCAAAGACAAGAGAGCTCAGGGCTATTTTTCAGCATTAATTTTCCATTTGAAATGAATTCCTTTTGGTTACACTTTTTAAATGTTTCTTTTAATTAGACGCAATTACTTCAGAAGAATTGCTTTTATTTCTAAGCCTGAGATCTCAATGATAAAGCTGTTAACTGGCCGAGCTGAATGCTGTGTATGGCTCATTTAGCTGGTACACTAAAGTATATTGAACTAGGAAATTATACAGTGAATCAGCTATTAATTCATTTTATGATCCTTTCACTCCAACATCCTGAATGAGATCTTCAGGGGGAAATTTAGTCACAATACATATAATTGTTCAACTATATATATGCCACTGGTTTACTACTCTAAGGTTACAAGCATTGCAGAGCTAATCAGAGTGCAACTGTGCACACAGCATCAACTCCTGACTCCCAGTGCTTTGGGGACCATCACTCCAGCTTGAGAGGCAGGAGGGCTGGAGAAGTCCTGCACCTGGGGTAACCAAGGGGCTGAGGTGTGGACACATCCTCTGTGCAGACCTGGCAAAACCAAGCCTGCAGCTTTTCTGTCTGACAGTGCTAGGAGTCAGCTTCCAGGTACATGTCCACACACCAATGGTGTCAGAGGAAAATCCATGCATTCTTCTCAGAGGTCAATTGTATTTCCACCACTTTTGGGGTGGGCAGGAGCTGCTGGGGAGAACCAAGGATGGTTCATAGGGTGATGATTGTGTATCAAACTGCTGCAAGCCACCTGAGAACTATGAAGGAGGTTTTCACCAAGAGGTCTTATCCAAATCAATACATTTCCCTCAGACCAAGTAGTTCTCATGGCACTTGTGCCCTTCATACTAGTGGTTAATTAAGCAGCTTAATCTTATCAACAGGGTTTTATCAATGTTTATTGGAAGCTTATCAATGTTTATAAATATCTAAAGGGTGGGAGTCAAGAGAATGAAGGAAATCTCTTTCAGCAGTGCCCAGCAATAGGACAGGGGACAAAGAGCAAGAGTCACAAACTGAAACAGAAAATTCCACTTAAACGTGAGGAACAACTTTCCTGTGAGGGTGCCAGAGCAACCAGACTGCCCAGACAGGTTGTGGAGTCTCCTCCTCTGGAGGCATTCCAGACCCTCCTGGACAATATGCTTTAGCAGGGGGGTTGGATAAGATTATCTCTAGAGGTCCCTTCCTACACAGGTAGATCAGCTCTGATGTGAAGGAACACATCATGCAGCATTGAAGATGGCTGTGACAGGATCTCCCTCTTACCAAAGCTGTGCCCATTGCAGCACCTCACCCTGCATGGCTGATCCTGATACAGGGGTGTTGAGGGGGAAGAGATGTCATGCATGCCCCAAACAGGGATATGCACAACTGTGGGAGATGGGCTCTGACCCTTCACTAGCTCCTTGGAGCCTGCCTGGAAAATCTGTGCCTGGGCTGAGCCCTTCGGTCTTACTCTAAAAATCTCACCCACAATACTGCTGGTTTCTCAGACCACCAGTGGGCTGTAGTGCTGATTTAAACCCATCCTCACAGCTCAAGAGACTTAAAAAAAGCCTGATGGTCCAAAAAGACACAAGGATTTGTGCTTCAAGTCTTTTCTTGCAGGGAACACCAAGTTGTCATCCCTATCCCCCAGCCTGTGTGGGAAGCCAGTGCGAGCCCCATGCCCAGAAAGGGACTTGCCAGCAGGTCACAAACCCTGCTGGCATTGCTGTGGGGCTTGGGTGCTTGTTAAGTAGTTGTACATACTGCAGAGTCACCATATGGATCTCTCTGTAATTGAATGTAATGTACACCTTGGCATCCAGGGCCTTCTTCTGGAGAAATCATTGTGGAAATGTCATAATTAATGAGCTGCATCAGGTAGCAGGGAAGAGACATTTTAACCACGGGATCATGGGACTTTATTACCGTGGATGGACTAAATCTATATCTTCCAGCCTAGATCAGTCCTGACAAAAGTCCTAGGTTGCCAACTGGCCAGGTTTGTTTTTACTAACTTAGCTCTCATTTTTTTTAATGAAGTCCAACTGATGCTGCATAGAAGCCAATTTTTTCTAAATGCTGCCAGTAAGTTAAAATAAAGATGTTGTGTATGAAGATTGGCAGGTGTCTCCCTGCAGATTTTATCAAGCTTCCAAGAAGAGTCCCTGCTTCAGAAAAATCTGTGGCCAAACATTGCCTATGGAAAGCAGCAAGGCAGTGAAGTTTAGAGCAATAAGCAAAGTTGTAATTCGTGCCAGCTCAACACCTAGCACAGGGGCTGTGTGCAGAGAGAATCCCTTTGGGCCACTGAGATGTAGGTGTCTGCCTTTAGCAAGGGCTTTGGGCTGGCATTACAGCCTCTGTGTGAATGTAGGACAAGTCCTCATGCCCTGAGACTCTGGTCACATCAGTCCAAGTTGAACGATATTCAAACTTGTAGTGTAACCACGGCCAGATTTTGTACAAAATACAGAATTCAGCAAAACCCCACTCCCTGTGGGGCTGATCTTATTCTGCCTACATGCTCACAAATGCCTGTGAGCCAGGGGAAAGGAGGGCTCTGGAGCCGGACTGCAGTCGGAAGCAATGCAGCTTCTGTTTCCTCTGTCAGGAGGGAAATCAGCTGAGATTTTCTTGGTCTGGGAATTTAATGGCAAACTGCCACTGCCACAGCCTATGTGGGAGGAAGTTGTTGGGCAAGTGCTCGATCACTGCTGCAAACTGGGCTTACCCAAGCACAAAGCTCTTGTTCTTCAAAACATCTACAAGCAGGAGCACTCCTACATCCTCCACTGGAGCAGGCTGCTCTATGCAGAGAGCATCCATCCTCCTCTCAGCACAGGATTGCCCACACAGCTACAACATCCAGATGACCCTAAACCATCTTTCCTGATATCTCTTGGGAATCTACCTGGGCCAGGCTGTCACCTCCATCCTCTGCTGTCCGCAGGGAGAAAAGCATTGCAAAACACATCCATCTACACTGTAACAGATGACCCTTGGCGGTCTGAAAACATCCACCTTTAAGAAATAGATTTTCCTTTCACCTGAAGCTCTCCTAGAGTTATTTCAAATATTAACCCTGTGTTACAAAAGCTGTATAGTGACAGTGAGAAGGAATAAAGTAGTAGAGCCCTGTCCATCATCACTTCTCGCTTGCATCTATTCAGTTCCGAGTGACTCGGCATTTGTTCCAGAAAGTGTTTGCTTAATCCATGAAGTGAGAGTACACAAAAAAATGTACTGTTCAGGAAGCAGAACTACTGGGGGGGTTAGAGCAAGACTACACATTAGTATAAATTAATGACTTCAGTTAATTAGCCATATAAATTAATACTAATGTGGTGCCCTTCTTAATTATGTTTATCAATTAACGAAGAAGGTTCTTAGTATTTCCATTTCACATGTTTCCATACATTTAGCCAGTGACAAGTTTTAACAAAATTCTTTGAAAATTCAGAAAGACAACTGTGCTCCAGCACTCCTGCTACCTCCAGGAACCCATCCCAGCTTGGACAGCTGACCCCAAGCCTTTTGCTTTGCACTTTGGTTTCATTTCCACTTATTCAAGCCTATTTTGGCATCTGAAGCCACCCAAAAAGTATTTTGATCTTTATAAAAATGAAGCTGCCCGAATTTTGCACAACTTTGCAGCTGACCAAGCAGGCCCCGATCATCTCCAATGTGACAATCTTCGGCTACTGAATCCAACAGCTGTTGCCACAGCTATTATTACCCCTTTTTATAAGGGAGGAGAAATGGGGCAGGTTTCACAAATTCAGTTAGCTCAGCCTGCACAGTCCCCCCCTGCAGAATCTGCCCAGCCCATACCTGATCCGTACCTGCCAAGGCCACGTGCTCATGGGGATGCTGAAGCCATTTGGACAGAACTTTTTTGCTCCATGCACCACAGCTGCAAGTTGAGCCAGCCTGGACCAACTCTTTAGACACAGCACCCCTGATGGACATGTGCATTCACACCCTTGTGTTCTCACAGCTTACCCAGTTAGTTTGTGGTGCTCTACTTTCCCTCCACCACCTCCAGCAGCCCAGTCTTCATCTCTATTGACATCTTCCCCCTGATTCATGGTGCTGCTTGATTTTATATCAAGCAGAGGATGGGTATCTTTTTATCAAGAGAAATAAAACATCCCCTCTCCCTCAAGGGGTAGGTGAACAGCCTATTGAAACAGACCCGTTCTCTTCTCTCATAGTCCTGCTACCCAGCAACATGCAGCAACAAAAGATATGATTCACTAAAGTTATTGAGTGCCAGGCCTTCACATTTGTCTTCCAGTGACTCTTAAGTCTTCCTCTTCTCTATTGAGTTCCATCTCATTGACTTCCTATAAACACTAATACAGAGCCACAGACCTGCAGACATGCCTGGAATACAACCCACACACCTTACAGACACTGCCAGGGGCTGGGCTCAGAAAGCCCAGACATCAAACTAATGCAATATACCTAGCAGAGTACTGAAAACCACGTCTCCTCTGTTCTCCTCAAAGCCACCCCAAGCTCACTTTATTTCTCTCCCATTCAGCTGTGAAACTCTTGAACTTGCTCCATCTTTTGGGATTTTTTTATTTGTTTCCTTATTTTTTTGGCTGAAGTGGAAGCTGAGGTTTTCACATACTCCATTCCAGAAGTTTGGTGAGAAAACCCCTCCCTGCTCCACAGAAGCCCAGACAATGAAACCACCAAGCAAGACAACTCACCACACAACACGGAAATGCTGTTAATACTAAACTAGACATGGAATTCAAAGTGTGCCTCTAATTAATCACCAGTTAGCCAGCTTCGTCGGGTGGCATATTCCATCTTGTTTCTGACACAATGGGCTTCCTCCCCTTTTGTAGTCACCCACTTTCCTCTTCCTCTTGGGCTTGACAACTGCCAACCTCCTCACCCACTCTCCTGCCATCCCACCCTCCCTGTTAAAATATTAACCCAGAGTGGTAAATGGCTTTGCTGACTGCTACACAAACAACTGCCGTGTAGCTACCGGTCTGCCACAGTGTCTGCTCTGTTAACATCTGAATGTTAGCACCATTAAGTGATTGCTGGGACAATAGGAGGATGGATGGACAGAACTGCCAAGGAAGATGAGCAAAATTAAGAGCAGGAGATGAAAATAACACTGGGAAAGGAAATTGCTGTGGATAGCCTGCCTGCAGCAGCACACCCTGTTACAGCACTTACAGCTCTGTAATTTTTGCTGTATGAGCTCTCACTGCTGGCTCATCTTCCTCTGCCTGTCCTGCAAATCATTGCCCCCCCTGCCAGCTCTGCTCCCTTAGCACATAAGTTAGGGGATATTATGTTTTAACATTCACTCAGATCCGTTTTGCTGCTGATGGGACTCTGGTGCAGGTTACTTACAGAAAGGACATTAACAACTTGCCCTGGTGGACAAGCTAGCTCCTTGGGCTTGACTAGTGCCCATGCTGAGGGTATAAAACCTTCTCCTTCAGACCCAAGACCTGTTGCTTGTGTAGCTCACAAGGGGGTTTCAAAAGCCTCCAGTACTAGCCCAGGAAAATCAAAACCCACTCAGTGGGTTCAAAACTCTCACACAGTGAAATTGGACCCTTTAGCAAATTCAATCACAGGTGTCTCCACCTTCTTTGGGATCCAGTTAGGAAGTGGTGTCCAGGCTGGTCATGACAAAGATGAATTCCAGGATTTGCTTGTGATGCAGACAGCTCAGCTTAGCCTGCCTGCAGGTTTACTCTGAGTCCTGATCCCTGGCCACCAGCATGGACAGCCAGCTTGCTCTAAAGCCTTCTGCTTCCCAGATGCATCATTGCAGTCTCAAGCACAGGTGGGCACAGACCTTCTTACAAAAGCACAAGTACTTTAACCCAGCAAAATAACAGCCTGGCAGGGAAGCAATGCTACTACCTGTGATTTTTCACATCTTCACAACCTACACGGGCTCCCACACTCTCCTCCACTTTCCAGCTGCTCTTTGTGGGATAAAACAGAATGTGATAAAACATCTGATGATGCAGGTGGCACCATCTGCTCCCTCACCAGATGCTGCTGCCATCTTTAGGTATTATTAGAAAACCAAGGTGACCACATGAAACAACTTTCAGGATGATCCCAGCACAGGAGAGAGCAGTTCTCTTGTTAGCAAGTCCTGAACCTACAGCCACCAATCTCCATTCCTTTCCTGTAAGCCATGTCAAGTTCTAGGCACGATACAAAACTCGACACCAATTAAATCTAACAACTTCCCAGAGTCTCCACTGTGTCTCTACCCATGGATTTATTTCAGAGCTAAACACCAGGTCCCCAGCATAAAGCACGAGACTGTGCTGTCCAGGGGCTGGTGTTAACGACACTGAGGAGCACACTTCAGCCTCTCTTCCATGCATGCCTTGAGAAGGAAGAATTAGGTCTCATCTACATGAAGATCTGTCAGATTGGTGTGTGGTCTCTGGGCATGCAGTCTGCTCCTGCTGTGATGTATGCACCAACCAGTTTTGCTTCCTCTGCAGCTACCAGCTAACTTCTGCCACAAAGCTATGTACTAGAAAAGTACTTGCAGTGCTTGTTTTGCAGAGTATTGCTGTGACAGTGCTGCTGGATAAGAAGAATCCATCTCCATCCTCTAAACTGTGGTCTTTTCCCATCCTTGCTGCATGCATCCATGGAAGAACTCAGACAGGCTAAACACTCTAGCACTTAAGGGGGAGCACCAGCACACGCACTCTACAGTCACCTTCAGGAGTGTTAAGACATCCTTTCGTTTTACTAAAGGTCACATCCAGCTCAAGTATGTCCTTTACCATTGTACAAGAAACAGCTCAAGCCAACCCACCTCAAAAAGCATCCTTAGCTGTTTCAGTGACAGCATGTTCTAAACGAGGCTCTTGGGGACATTGTCTTTCTGCAGAAGCATGTGTGAAGCAAGCCAGTGATAGTTCATTCATCACTTGAGTTTGTCATTACAGTGGAATTTAGTTTTTATGTCAGATTCCAAGGTGAAAGATCAAGAAATTGAAAACAAAGGAAGTAGCAAAAGCTGCTAAAATGAACAGTAAATCAGAATCTTGATATTTTAGGAGCCTGGTGACATCACTGCACAGTTTCTAAGCATAAATGGTGTTACCATGAAACCCTCAAACACAGAAATGGTTCTTGGGCTTTTGTATATGCAGGGTGGTTTCTATCAGCTGTCAGATCAGGCCAGGAAGGGGTGGGCTAGTGGTCAGTCATTCAGATAAGATACCGATGATATCATGCATCATTTGGTGGTTATTTCAAACCATTTTGGCCTTAAGGGCAGAGGATAATTTTTCAATAGAACAGCAGGATCTGGACCCTGACAGCCCATTGGGACACAGCAACAGGACAGCCACACGTGTTCCTCTGTTAAGCAAAGGGGAGAAGGGCAGCATGTAGCTTTCCCTCCTTATTTGCATTTTCACTCTCCTTTAATAAAGCAGCACACCTTTCGTCTCACCTCTGCCAGCATCTGTTTTGCTGACTCCTCTCCAGGTGTGCTGGTAAGAGAGGCTGAACTGCAGAGAGCTCTTGCAATTAAGGCTGAGCAAGTCTGTCAGCCAAATTTCAACCACACAAGCATCTACAAAACCCAAACTATGCTCTGTTAATGCAGCTCACTCAAATGAACTTAAAATATTTCTTTGAGTCTATCAGAGTGAGGCTGGATGCTTTTTATGATAATTTACAGAGCCTTTCACCTTTTGGCTGTTGGTTCCAAACACCAATGCTTGAAAAATCTGCTGTAAGACAAGAAAATTTAAACCAAATACTGTTTCACAAGAAGCCCATTTCCAACAGCAGCACACAGAAGATGCTTAGAAAACACCACAAAGTTAGCAGTCCTTCCAGGCTCCAGCTCTGCAGCTCCTCCCTGAGCCAGAAAGGATCATTTTGTATAATAGACATGGCTGGATTTTTCTCCCATGCATTTGTTTAATTGCATTTGGAAGCCTCTTAACTTGCCACTGTTGTTAAGGAGCTGAGATGAGCTCAGCCAGCCTCAGCTCAGTCCCTGCAGGAAGGCAACGTCCCACCCACATGCCATCCCTCCAGCATGCAGTGTCTGGGGACACAACTGGCACTTTGAATTTAGTTACTGGAGGTTAAAAGGATGCCAGAGCTGCCACATCTATCTAAAATATCATGTGATATTTTAGATATTTTTCCATAGCACTGTGGTGCCCGGAAAAAAACATTGCACATGCTGGGATAGGACACATTGCTCTCCAACAGTTAATCCTGCCCTCCCCACCACCAGTGAAATTCAGGGTGAAGACAGATCAGTGGACAGTGTGTTTTAGCCTTAAGAAGCAGCCCAACCAAAGGTAAAAGATCTGTTATATCTTCAGGCTAGAAAAAATGCCTTCATTTTAAAACAAAGCCAGAAAATTGTAAGTCACTGCTGAATTTTATGTTCAAAGGCTTCTCTTTGAGAGGTGAAGTGTAACTAGATAAAAGTGAAAAACTGGACAAATTATTTCCCATCTCCCCTCACTGCCAGGCTGGCCCCTGACAGACTGACTTCTGGGTGAGGGTATCACTAGACCAGCTTGCTGGGAGATGACTTGGAAGGATAATTTTTAAAAACCTCCTATTCCTCTGCTCAAACAAGGGGTAGAGGATGTCAGCTGAGCCTGTGTGCTCAGGGAGATAAATGTCTCATCCCACCCCTTGTCACCACAGTGCCAAAAGGCCAAACTCTGAGCCAGCATGTGCAAAGCACTGAGACAAGCAGAGTTCTAGCACAGGGCCGAGCGTGTTCAGCCTGACAGCAAACACCTCACAGCTCACCCAGCACCAGGGCGCGCTGAGCCCCACCACGCCCATCATCCCAAGGCAAGCACCACTGCTCCAGCCTCCTCTTTCTCAGGCACAGCCTTATTGACCCTCAATAGCCAGCTGAGCTTTCCAAGAGCAGGGCTGGTGAGGAGGCACCAAACATATCACATGCAGAGCCATTTGAGACTAAATAAGAAAATCATCATCTCCCTGATTTAAGATTAGTGTCTACCTTCAGAGCAGCATGACCCCCAGACTCAGTCACATCTGAAAGATGTGCCTTTGGCATCAACACATCCCTAGGCTTTACCTAATAACCTTTTCCAAAAAAGAGACTCACTCCACAGGGATGCTGATCACCTCCTCAGGAGCAGAGGAAGAATAGTACCTGGGTTTATCACCTTTTGCAAACAGCTGCCAAATTCATCGCTCAGGAGTTTGCTTGTGATGTATTTAATAATATCTAGAAAATGCATTATAGATGCAAGGTCTTTGCCAGTTGATTTTAATGTTATTGATTATTCCCTAAATCACTGACTGTGATTTTGCTCCGAAGCATTTAGGCTTTGGGCAAAGGTACCAGAAGCAGCTTCTCGATTTATATCCACAATTTCTGCTTTGACAGTTCTTAATCTGAACAAACTCTACTTTTTGTCTACACTAGTAAAAGCAATTTTTACATGCAAAGTGCCAGGAAACCTGAAGTGGTGTTAGAAATTGGCACCTACATGGATGTGGGCATGTACATAGACAGTTGATTAACTCATCCCCTTTTATGGCAGAGTGGAGCCTGACTCTGAACTCCCCTTAGCTACACGGGAAGATGGAGGGACCTTGTCAACACCAACCTTTCCTTCTCTTCTGAAAGACTAGCAAGTTGTTCAATGGCTTACTGTATTTTCCCTTTTATTCACTAGAACACTGCTGAATTTTCTCATGCTAGCACCTGACTACCTGGAGCTGCACACAAGAGGAGGTTTTCTCCTAACCACAACTCATTCTCCTGGAATATAATTTTGACAGGTTACAGTATCAAGCTGCTTTCATTAAAGGGACTAGTGACAAAGCAAATTAGTATCTTTGAAGAGCTAGGACAAAATAAATTTGTAAAATCTTAATATACAAAGCACCCAGGTTGCCCATTACAAGACTGCAGAAGGGACCAGTTTTGAAAAAGCAATCCCACCCATCTTCCTGGCTTTCTCACTCTGTGGTATTTGCAGCCTTTTCCTGAGGCTGTTCTGAAGAGCTTTAGCTCCACAAGCACTGAAGGAAGAACAACTTTCAGCCTGAAATGGGATCTACAAGCGCTTTGAAGTACAAGATTTGTGTTGAGCGCCTCTACTTCCCAACTGAAGAAGGCAGGTATCCTCATGCTGCAACACTGCAAGGATAGCCCAGAACATCTTTGCTCTGCACTGAGGCTGCTGTGAAACCGTATGGTTCTCTACACCCTGAAAACTACCACTAAAACCACAACCAGACCACCAGCCTCAGTGTGCCCAAGTCACACCAAGGTGTCAGGAGGCTCTAGCATTGGTAGCAGCCTCTTGGCTGTTTTATTTTGTCTGAAGCTCTTTCCCTTCCCTTCACAGAAGGCAGCTCAGGGATCAGACTGTGCAAGTGCTGTGGTTTGCTGATGGCTGCACTGGGAAGTCTCTTGGTTGCTGCTTCAGGCAGCACCCCCCAGCAGAAGTTAACAATGCATGGCTGCTCCACCAGCAAGCAGCAACCTGCCTCCACAGCACACAGCAGCCTGCTCAAATGCCTTCCTGAGAGCTTTGCTCCCCCACCTCCATCTCACATCTGGAAAGGCTCAGGGTAAGCTGCCTGAGCAGACAGCTTTAGGCTTCTTGCTCTTGCTTGCCACTGTCACACCACACACCAAAGTGAGTTGCACAGAGGTGCAGAAGTGCTCCCTAGTGAGCTGGCACCAATGCAGGTGACTTTGGAACCATGGCAAGGGAAGGAAACAGGCTGTGAGGGTCTAAGCAGGAGGTGATTTTTCCCCCGATTTTTCCAGCTGTAGCTGTTAAATGCCAGGCTAATGAGCAATTCCAGAAATGCTCCCTTCATGAAATACCCACCATCCTTGGTGTCTGCATCAAGAATTGATGCTATCGGGCAATCAAGCTTCATTCATGACCCAGAAGTGGGAGTGCCTTTCCCCTACAGTTTTTGCCGTGTCAAGCTGAGCTGGCAAAACCTAACCCAAGCAGGTAACATCACTGTACACCATGTACCACAGCGTGTCTCAGGATGTTCTTTGCTAGTCTGAGCCTCAATGATCTCTGCTGTGATATGCCCCTCCAGCATCCTCTCCTGACTGAGCATAAAGCTTCATAGCTCATCTGTTTTGACTAGGGAATCAAACTGCAAGGCCAGCACTGATGCAACAGTCCCGCCATTGTCCAGACACCCTCACTTTCTCTTCCTCCTCTCCTCAAACAGCACCTCCTTCCCACTCCCCTGCCCACGAAGGGCCTCTGGCTCAGTTCTTTGCATATGCACCCTGAGCATCTCCGTCCTGCCTGTTTAATGATTAACTTCTGGAGCTGCAGTTGTTAGAGCTGAGAGTTACCTTCTCCCACAACAAGTAGTCTGGAGGCAAGGAAAATGCTTTTACCCATCTGTTTGAGAAGATAAATGCTCATATCAAGACTTTGGATTTAATTTTTTTTTGATTTAGTGTTTTGGATTTAAAAAAAGACCAAGGGATACCTCCTGAAGATTAAGAATGTCCAGGAAACAAACTCAGATCTGGAAAGAACAAAAAGCCCTCTTATGGTCAGTCATTCAAAACTCCAGTTCATCAGGGGCTAGCACCACCTGCACTGAGCATGACACCTTTGCTATATGCCCTCATGACTTGAAAATCCCATCAAACAAACTCCCAGCACATGGAAGTAAAGTGGCACTTCCATCTGGTGCTGCTTAGCCACACTTCTGGCAAGGGCAGGCTCTTGCCAGTGCCAAGCATATTGCATGGTCAGCACAGTTTATTAGTAGTGATGGGACTGCACTGGGCTTGAGAACATCACCACTCCTGTGCCATAGGATCTGCTGCAGGGAACCCTCCAGCTCCCCCCATAGTAAGAACCTCAGCCTCCTGCTCAGAAGACTCTGCTAGCTTCTCCCAGGTACAAATTGCATTCATGCCCTCTTCCCAACCCCAGAGTTTTTTCCCCCAAGCTTGGGAAGCAGTGAAAAACAATCAATCACAAGCATTTCAGTCAGAAAAGGTGTCCAAGATGGACATCAATCTACAGAGTTCCTGGAGCTGGAGCTCTCTTGCTTCATAAGAGCCAGCTCACCCATCCTGAGCTGATTCACTCTCCCACTCCTATACACATCTCCCATCTCTGCTAATCTAGCAGCTATTGCCTCTCATAAACCTCCAGAGAAAAGCTAGACAAGATTTCAGATTTGTCCTGAGAGATAATCTACAGGCATGTTTTTTAATCCCTAGAGCACTTTACAAAACAGCATGAGTATTGCACTATTGCATTTGGAGGAATGGGAATCAAAGGTAAGGAGGTCTGGGGACTTGGGAAGGTTTAAATATTTCAGTCTCATGCATGGGGTGTTAAGCCAGCTCAGGTGAAGGCAGCACACTCACAGGGCACAGAGCACTGCCACAGCATGGTAACCCCTTCAGTCCCAGGGCAGTGCAGCTCCTTCAGCAGAGCACTCTGCCCAAGTTCAGCATCTCTGTCAGGGGTAAGTGGAGCTGTTCACGAACAACTACAGCTTGTTTCTGGAGAGTACACTGACCCCTTTCCACAGCACCCTACAGCAAGGACACTTCTCCTAGCAGCCCAGTCTCCCCAGCTTTATTGCAGGAGGCCAAAAACATAGACCCCGGTGATAGGCAAAAAACCTCCTCCACCCAGTAAAAATCTTTGCCAGCTAAATTATCATGTGCTCATCTCCTTTGTGTCATGGTGCCTTCGTCTGCCTCCACAAAACAGCAGCTGCCCTGGGAAGCCACCCAGAAATCAGGGCAGTGCAGACAGTTTATTACATTTGCATGCCTGCCTACAGTCCAGGGCACTGCTCAAACCACAGGTCAATGGGAGCTGCAGGGATTCCCTGCTTCTGGGGGAAATAGATTCAGGCTAAAAGCAACTTCAAAAAACACATGTTTAACCTGAACTCTTATCTTTTATCCCTTTAAATATCCAAGCGGCCACTTTTGCAAGCCTGGAGCCTGGACTCCAGCTACATTTATTTCCCTCTTTCATCCCAGCTGCAGCTCCTCAGAATTTATCTCTATGGTTAACTTCCCCTTTCATAATATTAGCACAGTTGAAGCACTTGCTTTCCTGTTGCAGGCAGTGATTATATAGCAAATTAACCACAAGCTGTTCAGTCCAAGTCCAGCAGTTGGAAAGATGCTCCTCTGAGTAATGGTTTGTGTAGTTGATGCTTTCATCTGTAATTTGCATTTGTAATAAATGCAGAACTAAAAAATGGGGTCTATATTTAAAAAACCAGCCTGGTATGTCAGGGGCAGGCAGGCAAGCTAATGGGGAGGGAGAGACCTCAGGGGATTTGAGGGCTGCATCCCCAGGCACCACACCATCTCCTGTCCAGGGCAAGGGAATCCACACACATGCCTCTCCAACAGAAATCACGGGCTTCCTGCCAAGCTTGATTTTACACAAGAAAAAGGGGCACAAGAAGAATTAAAACAGAAGTCCTTGCATGGCTTGTAGTAACAAATACATACCAGCAGTTTCCACCGTTGGTAAGATGGGCTGTGTGCCTGTACCCAGTGATGCAGGGCCACACAGCAGGCAGCCTAGCTGAAGTTCTGCATGCCCTCTGGACTGCCTGCAAGTGATGGGAGTACTCTGTCACCTCTACAAGACCAATGCAGGCTGTGTCAATGCTGAGCATATAGACAAAACACTGATGACAAGGGTTGATACCTGGAAACAGGAGTGCTGCACAAGAGTACTGGAATAAGGAGAGCATCTCACTGACCCACCAAGGTACCACACAGCTTGTGGGGCCCTGGGAATGCTCTTTTGTGACAGCACTGACCCTGTCTTTGCCTCTCACCTGCCCCCTCAGTAACTTTGTTCATCACTCTGATCTCAGTTTTCTCAAGTGTGAGAGAGCTCCTGGTTCTCAGCTAGCACTGAAAAGCACACTGAGACCTGAATCAATACCCATGCTAGAGATTACTGCATCACCACAGCTGCACAGGCTGGCAAAGCCTTGGGCAGCACCAGCTCCCTGCATCCCTCCTTTGCAGGTGTTCAGTGAGCAACTGCCATCTCCCCAGTCCCACCACCCACGGCTCAGCCTGCACACACTGGCTGGATGCTCCCTACCTGTATTTACCAGTTAATGCAGGGCATAGTCTGCCCAGATTTACCTGCCCTTGTGCTCTGCAAGTTGAGGAAGGTGGTGCCTGTTAGGAGAAGATGGTTACATCATCACATAGACACCTCTTGGTAGATGCTCCTCTTTACTCAGCCATAAATCCAAACTTCCAGGACAGAGCTGCAATCTCTTAACTAAGGAAAGAGGGGAGAAAAAGCAGAGGCCAGATTCCATCCTCCTCCCTGTGGACAGCAGCAGATGGTAGCCACAAGCAGTTTCCCATTCCCTCGTGTTGGGCTCAGCCCACACAGGTGCACACAACCCTGGGGCCTGTTCATGGGACTGTTCACACTGCTCAGCCCATGCAACTCCTGCTCACTTGCCAGTGTGGCACCAGAGAAGTGGCTCCACTTCCTAGAGGCCAGATACCACAGTGAAAGCAAGGTGGCTGCCCCGGCCTTTTGTTGCACAAACGCCCATCTCTGTTTAATTAAATAAGAAGGGAAGACAAGAAGAGAAAGTTTCTTAATGAGACTTGTTAATTATTTGTTACAATTAGAAACCGAGTGAAAAGGTTCCTTTCTAGCACTTTGGAGAAGCCCAGAATTTTAAAGTTGATTTATCTGATGTCAGGGACCAGCTTTATCTTTGCTTCTGTGCAGCAGTGAGCACTTTTTCAGCACTACACCGTCATTATTTACAAATCATCACATCGACACATTTTATGGAGCTACTGAAAAAATACATTAGCCTTCCTTGATGGGCAGCTGCAGACCACACCACAGGGCTTCAGCCTCCCTTGTAAACCAAAATCCTCTTCCTACAGGGATGCTGAAGTACAGCCAGCACTGGGACATGCTCTGCTGTCCCCCTCACCCAACTGCAACAGAGTAGCTTGCACTGCTGAAATAACTCATCTTTCTGTCCCCTCCCTGGCCTCCAAAAGTCCTGCAGCTTTTAAGGACTTACATCTAAGCTGATGGAAGCTAAGTTGGACAAAACTCTCTAGCTGCAGGGAATCCAGGCAGGGCAAAGCAGATATCTGTGGGCAGGTAGGAGCCACAGCCTCTTGCACTGGGAAGCAGTGGTTCTTCAGCCACATGCTGCCCTTGGTGGCCCCATGTTTCAGTTCCCCATCAAGCTACCACAGCTAATACTCCCTCCTGCTCTGCAGATTTTAAAGGACATATATGAGCAGGCAGCACCTAATGCCAGGGAACTCCCACTTTGCCCGTGGCCTCTACAAACCAGAGGGCAACAACTAGCAAGGAGGTACCTTTACTGGGAGGACAGAAGGGACATGGGAAGGGAACTATCCCAAGAGACCTCTGAAGCCACCCTTAAGAAAATAAAAGTAAGAGACAGATGAACAGCATATGCACAGGAGAGAAGTTACACACATTGCACAAAGGGGAGAGGGGGAAAAAGAAGATTGAATCTTCCTGGAGACCAGTGAGATTCTATAAACATAATCAAAATGTAATAGAAACTTTTTGGAAATGCTGTTAGAAGGAGAAAGCATCAATCTTCATGGAACTCCACTCAACAGGCTTTCTCCAGCTAATCAATCACGGTCAAGACATGGGCCATCCCATCTGTCTGTGCAAGGGACCAGGAGGAGATTGCTAAGTGCCTGGGCTGGAGCTACCATCTCAGTACCAGGCAATTCATCATGCAGGAAGAGAAGGGGGGAGAAGGGAGAGAAGGAAAATAATGTATAACACTAATAAAGTTTCTCCCCTCCTGCTTCATTCCCAACCAATTTTTAGTAAAGGAGCCCAATCCAGAGGGGTTGTCAGAAGGTGGGTGGGAAGGGGGAGATGCACTGGGGAGGAATCTGGTTACAAGACGCACTCCAGTAAACAGAGACAAAAGCCATCATCTGCATACCAGTCCCTCGGCAAATCCCACGCTTCCCACCTCTGCTGTTGGCAGCTGCACAGGAGTGAGTCTGCACCCAGCAGGGCCAGTGTCCCTCTGCTCCCAGAGCTGGAGAGGACGCTGGCCGGACAGTGCTGCTGGGGAAACACCGATCAGAGCCCAGGGGAGCCTCACGAGACTGCACTGGCTGGAGAGGCCAAGCCTCTGCCTGCAAACAGCATTCATTTGGGGTTTTTTCTAGATGCTGCCATAACCATCTGGGGGCCCTGGAAGTGGAATAAAGTGGAGCTTAGGGTCTTGCAGCATACAGCCCATCTCACCTGCAGCAGCCATGGGATTTTTCCGGTCACATTACATCAACAGGCACACACACGGGGGGGACAGACTGCAAAGAACGAGTTTTGCATTTCACTCAAATACTTGCTGGCTTTGTGCTGTTGTCTCAGTTCTCACTGCACAGAAGCCCCTTCCTTCTGCAGCCACTCATCCATCTGACCCCAGCCTCCCTTGTACTCATCCTGTCCTGAGCCACCAGCAGCAAGAAGCCCCAGCACATCTCACAGAAAAGGGCTCAAATCCACATTTGCACCAACAGGTACCATTTCCCCTGCTGAATGTATCTAGAAAAGATGCAGCATAACATAACCCCTTTCTATCACCTTCCTTATTTTAAACCTTGCTGGTTTCTCCCTTCAGTTGGATTTTTGAAGGGGAAGAGAATAAGCAGCTGACCATCTTTTGCCAGAGTCAACACCAGAGACTTTTTAGGTCCATGCACAACCCAGGTTTGTTATGTTCTGTGCTTCTCTTCCCATCAGACCTTAGGGACTTGACAAAACTCCTTTCGTGTTTGAGAGTAATAATGCAGCACAGGCTTTCTTCAGAGACTCTGTTGGCCTAAGAAAGGGTTCAGTCCAGACTCAAGCCCATCCCTCTGCCACTTCCAGTGCTTTCCATAGCACCTAGAATAGCCCCAGCAGGCATCTGAAGACAGTACTGAGTTCTGCATAAAGGATTTTTTTGTTTCCTCATTTTAATTACACAAATATTCTTCTTACTAGTGTTTTGGCCAACTTTTGTAGAGATTCTTGTGCATTCAGCACCAGGTGAATGGGAAACCAGCATAAGTGTGCTCACATTTTTTTTTGTTGCCCTAAATTTAATCTTGTGGATTGCCTGATTTTACAGGTGAAATTCCAAAAGTGACAGCAAGGAGGTGAGAGATTTATTCATCCAGAATATTTATACTGCCAGATCTATGACGACCCCATACCTTCCAGTAAACATCAAAATTCTTCCCTTCCTCCACAGACAAAAATAGACTCCACTTAAAAATGCAGTGATATGGGATTTTAGCCTCTACTGTAAGTGCAAATATAGCAACGAATTAAGCAGAAACATCCAGTAAGTAATGTTGGCATCCCTGAAGATGAAGCTGCTGAAGTTTAACTGCTCTAGGCTAGTCTATGGCCAGGTGGCAAGAAGACTTAACCATTGTAAGGGATTTCCTCCAGGGTGCTAGGCCCATCTTGTGACACTGTTTGTCCCTTTCTATCAAAACTACCCTCTCCTTCCAGCCCCCCGCCAGGAAAACGTCACACTTTAATTTTTCTAGGGTTCATTACTACAAGAAGCCAGCACAAAGCTCTGCTCAGGCTACAGACACATCAACAGAGAGTTTATGAACCGCTCAAAAACATGAAGGTCTTTAAAACTTATCAATCCATCAATTGTCAGGAATTCAAAACACTAACATATGGCTCGTAGCCACCTCATCTCCTCCTAGATGTGCTTTTAAACACACATAACCATCTGCCCCTTATATCCTAATGCACTTGTAACTATAAGTAGCAGTTTATTAATAATCCTTTACTGCCAGAGATTAAGGCCCAGCAAAACCCAAGCCCATCAAAACCCAGGATAGAGAAATCACCAGCCCCTGCAAAAGGTCCACTCCTCTTTACTAACTTCAGTATGGCTCCCAGGTTATATTCTTCCCCCAACTCTCACAATGAAATTTTAGAAAATCTCCACCATCAAGTCCTGTGTGAGCCCAGGGCAGGGACCACCGCTTAAGCCAGAGCTCCCACCTCTGCCCAAAAGCCCCAGCCTCACATCAGAGAGCACAAAAGCACAAACGCTTCCTTCTTTAAGCCCCAAAGCCTGGCTCAAGTCTCTAGGAAAGAGAGCAGCTAACATGACCATTGCTCTTACTCAGATGGCATCACCCTATTTCTTTTTTCTCCTTCCAAGCAACAAAGAAAACCCAGCTCATCACAGAGAGAAACCAGACAGGACACCACAGCCCCCGAACAAGTTCAGCCTTTCAGAGTGAAGCAGACCACAAGCACAGTACCTCTCCTGAAGAGCTCTCCTTCCTCCAGCTCACCTCTGAGGCAAAGCAGCTTTGTCTCCTCCATTAACTGCTTTATAGTCACCCCACACCTTCCTCCACCTGGGAGGGGTAGGGAGGGCTCAGATGGCCTCAGACCTCCTGCCATCCTGGGAGAATTGGAAGCAGCTGCTGAGGGGTGGGTGTCTGCAGGAGCTCTCTGCATCCCAGGTGAGCTCAGTTTCACTTTGCTTGCCAGCCTGGCACGACCAATTTAAGTAGCAGTGTTAAGAACAGGTTTCCTGCAATACACCTCTTCAGCTGATGTACAGTTATTCTCAAACCATAACCTTTCTTCCTAATTACCATGAATGTAAATGACCTCTGGTGTAAGGTTTATTATAATGATAATTGAGCTGTGGATTTTTAATAATAACCTCCTGAATTTTCCACTTGATTTCCTGGTTTACTTTATATTTCCAGGAACACATATAAGGGTCTGGGACTTCATTGGGCTGCTCAGGTAAAGAGTGACCAGGCCCCAGTCTCGTAAATTGTTAGATGTGTCCAAACTTTTGTGTTTTCAAAGGGTCTCAGGGATTTAGGTAGTGGGTCCCAGGGACTTGCTGTGGGATGGGAATAGCTGAGTCCCCTTGGAAAACTCCTGTATTTTACTTTTAATCTCAACAGAGGCATGCAAAGCGCAGTGCCCATGCTGGTAGTGGGAAGAAACACATCCCACAAGCAATGTGTCCTCATAGGGAAGGAGCTCAGGATCGAAACTCAGGCATTTTATTGCCTCACAGAAGGCTGGGAGAAGAAAATACATTGTGTAAACTGCTGGAGTAATTAAAGTACTCAAAATGTGCTCTCTGGGGTTGGAGTTTGCTCAGAGTGGAGTGTGGATCTCCAGGTAGCGTTGGGCTCAGGTCCAGAAGAACACTTTCTAGGCAAGAAAGGGAGATCCACTCTTCAGTCAAGTCCAAGACATCCCCATGCACAGAGAGATCTCAGGTGAAGACTTCTGTTTTTTTTTAGGAAGCTGATCAGCCAACAAATCCCACCTTATTTGAAGATTATTCTGTTAAAATGGAACACTGTGATTTTACATTACTGCTAATAGAGAAAAGTACACAAATAATTAATAAATGTTAACTTGTCTCTGGGGCTTTCCCTTTTTTGCATGTTTATTTTTGTGTTATAAATGACATCCATTTTCCACTACTCACTAAATTGGCGGATGAGGAAGAGTCCAAAAGAAGAGCCATAATCCTCAAGGGGAAGAGCAAGCTGTTGTTCCAATCAAGATGTATCCTGACAAGTCAAGTTGGTGAAACCCATTAATTAGCACTTTTGGAAACAGTTGCAAAGTTAATTATTCTTCTTTCAGATGAAAGAAAGCTAATTTCTGGCATTTGCTTTGACAGTGACACGCGCTAACATTTTTAGAGTTGACATCCCTCAAGATAAATGATTCTCTGAAGTGTGCGTGCAAACATTTTGACTGGGAGCTACCGTGGTGAGTTGGCGGCACTGGCACCTCTTACTGAAAACATTTTGCATCTGCTGGGATCGTGATCAAAGTTTGGAGGCTAAGGGGAGGGTGGGAAAACTTCATTTTCAACTTCAGGGAGGGCGTGGGTGACTCTGGCTTCAGACGTGAGGCAATAACATAGTGCAGACAATATGATCAATTTTGTCTAGATAATGTCAATAGGGTATGTAAAGCTTTCTAGCTAACCATGCTGGCAAAAAGAAATCCATTTTTATACTGTCTGCATTGCTCTGCTCAAGAACTGTCTTTTGTTGATGGGTTGGTAGCAGCAGATGAAGCAGGAGATCTCCGAAAGGAAGTTCTTTCTTGGTACGATCAGGTGCCAGTTGGTATCGGTTATGTGTATTTGAAAAGGCAAGATGTGGGATGTGGAACCTCAGCACAACTCTTATGCCCAACCCCAATGTCCTCACTGGGAAGAACATCAGTGTGCTTTGGGATTTAGTCACAAAAGCACTTTTGCAATTTTGGAAGCTGCCTTGATCACATCTTGCATGTACATGGGCAGTGAGGGGAAGAGGTTCACCTGTAAATGTACTCCTTTTAAAAATACCTTTTGATCCAGGATTGCACCAGGACACACATTTCAAATATCACTCCAATAAAATTCAAGCGTATACCTAAAACCTGGGCTTCCCCTTGCAATTTTTAGAGAGCTACAGATCCTAATTTTTTTTTTTCTCCAGCTCTTTATGTCACTGGCATGACTCCAAGACTGATCCAGGTTAAATTCTAGAGCCCCGATTTTTCAGTTTCAGTCCTCACCTCTTGAAGCCTGGAGGGCTGGTGTGAGATGAGTAAGGAAACGTGGAGCTGCATTGCCAGGAGAACACTCTAAATGAGAGCTGCTCTTTGGAGAATCCCAGTGTGACAGGCAAGAGAGCTAAATAACTAATCTAAGAAGGTCAGAGTCTTCTTGATAAGTTACAGAAGACCCTGCACCTTTAGTTGTCTCCCCTGAGCCATGCCTGGTTTGGATGCCCCATGAGACTGGCCTGGTAGGGGAGGATGCTCCCAGTTGCATCCCCTTCAGTATGCTCATCTCAAAGCACTCAAGAGCAATCTTCCTCTAACAGCCCTTAATAAATCATCAGCTGGGTGTATCTCAAGAGGCCAAACCACCACTTTACGAACCTGTTGCTTGTTTGATAAAGTTCTTCAGAAATAATAGGTGCAGGCAGTTACATGAAGGAAGGAAATTGGTGGTAGAAGAAATATTTCATTTGCTTTTCAATCAGCATGTGGGGGATAAAAATTGAACTAGGAAGGTGATCTAAAGGACTACTTAGTTGGTATGCGATTCACACACAGCAGGGCAATCAAGAATGTGGAAACACCAGGTTCAGAGGGCTTGATCTGATGTGGGAGGCAACCACCACCTTTTCCTTCAGGGGAGCCAAAAATAAAGACAAGTACTAGCCTGCAAGTCCTTGCAGACAGGCTTGCCACGCTGAAACAGGACAAGATGCAAGAAAATAGAAAATAAATAAAAGACAATAACTGCTTCCAGCTCCACTTTGCGAGGAGCAGGGAGGTGGCAGTCCTGAGCCGAGAGACTCGGCCTCCCAGCAGATCTGCCGCGCTGCTTTTTGCATATTCCTCCGTCGTACATAATACTTATTGCTGCACAAATTGCAGGGATTATTTTCTCTTAACTGCTAATGGGTTGAGAGACTGTAATGGGGGGGTAGCTCTTTGTAATTTAGTGCCAGAGTGGAAGGTACCTGTACAGGAGGCTAACTTTGTTCTGCAGGCGTGCACGGTTATGGCAGGAATACTGGCAAAGAGGGAGGTCATTTACCAGTTCCTCTCTTTTCTGGGCTGTACTGGAAGGTTTAAGAAGTTTGCAGCATTTTTCAGTCAATGTAATCAATGAAAGATATTTTAATTTCTCAGTAAATCGACCACATTTCATCTTCTTTTGCTGGATTTCTGATAATAATAGAACTCACTTAACAATCATAGTAGAAAAGATTTCACTCTATATAGCAAAGGAAAACCAAAGATTTAAACAATTTACTGTGACATGCTCTCTGTTGAGTTATGCCCTGAAATTACTACTTTTAAATGCATTGTCTGATAATTTGCCCTATTTATTTAAGTATGACTTTAATCAGGATATTTAGCAGCCTTGGGTTAGTGTATGAGTGTTTCATTTACTTAGCAATGCATTTATTTATTTACATTTTAGCTTCCAAGTGAGTCATTCTTCTGACTTTGCAGGCAAAGGTTGAACAGTTTGATCCATCTTCGGGCGGACACAAAATGTGGAATAAACAAGTCCAGAGAAAATGCAGGCCGTGAAAAGCAGGATTAACTCTACATTTTCACCCCTAACAGGCAACGCTCATCCAGGGTTGAAAAACAAGTCTGTACAGTAACACAATTTTTGTACCCCCAGATAAGCAAATAACATTGTAATACTCGTGGTGTAGCAAGAAAAAAACCCAAATATATGAAATTCAAGGGGAAAACCAAAGGTAGGAGAAGGAAATAGATGCTGCTGTGGTTGGAAACCCTTCAAAATGTAAAGCTGGGTCCAGAATCTGGAAAGAAAATAAAACCACCTCAGCTATATTGTGATTACTTATTTTCTCAGGCCTCTTCGGTCCACTCTGTGGTATTTGGAGAGCGTTCTCGGGATTTCTTCACATGTTTTGGGCTGTGAGGACACGTGTGCGGGCTGTCTGGGTGGCAGCAGCAAGTGCTGACAGGCAGCATGTGTTCAGCTGCCCCGGTCCCTGCCACGATGCAAACGGCACCTATAAATACACTGGCATGGAGATGTCCCCTGCTCTCAGGAGCACATTTCAAGCCCCTGTTCAGCTCCATGCTGTTCCTCCCGCCCTCCTCTTCCCAGACGAAAATGCAGCAGGGTTTTTGGAGGGCAGCTGGAGGGGGTCAAACGCCCCAGTGTGATGTGGGGAAGCGGCTTGAGGCAGGGACATCCAGCTTCCTTGCTGGTTAAAATGCACTTTAAACGACATTAGGGAACAGGTGATGGGCATCCAGGAACCATGTTCCCATTTTTTTCTTCTCCTTTTGGTGGCCTTCTGAGGAGCCCGGCCGTGCCTGTGGTGCTCAGAGCTGGGGAACATCGTCAGGGCAAGGGATTGTGGTGCTCAGGGTCAGCCCTGCTGAATGGCTTGAAGCCAGCCCAGGTGATAGCCCTGCTGTCCCCAGCTCTTACCTTGGTGACAGCCTGACTCCTACAGTTTTTGGCTCCAAACTAGCAGTTTGGGAGAGTGGAGGGGAAGAGGGATCAAACTGGAGCTGTGTAGGCAGGAATGGATATTGGGGCACCTGAGCTCCTGTCTGGCACTGCAAAATGATGACGATGGTAATGGTTCCCTTTGGGAATGCACAGGGGTCTATTTACCAATGTTTGCTGAGCGCTTTGAGATCCTTGAATAAGGTGGTATGAGGCTTATGCTAAATGACCTTCACACTTGGCTGTGGTGGTAAACAAATCCCTGTTCTGCAGTTCTAGAAATAAACCCCAATATTGTGTTAGTCTGGAACAGATTTTATACTTTATATATACATGTATTTCATATATCTATTACATATATTTCTCAATATAATTCCAGCGATTCATTACTAGCTAATTTAAGTTTCTTTTTTCCTCTCTCTCATTTATTTATAATTAACACAGTTAAAGGATTGTATTCTTTATTAAAGCAGATGGTTATTTATTTCTACTTGTATAACTCGAGTCACAACCTGGCCCTGGTCAGGATCCTGTTCTGTTAGATAAAGGGTAAAGCACAGAGAGACACAAGTCCCTCTCACTGATCTAGCACAGAAATCAGTTCTACCTTTTTAGTCAGGGATAGTTTTTCTGTTAAAAACACCTTACTGTGGTGCCCCTGAGCAGAACCTGCCCTTATTGCATACACGGGGGCTGCAGGACATTCTTTCTGCCTCTGTTTGTTGGGCACGTCAAAATCAGCCTCTATTTGCCAGGAGAATGAGGGTTCTTTGGGGCTGGTCCCTCCAGGTGTGTATCAGCCCAGCTAGGCAGGTACACAGATCAAGTCTGGGCCAGAAGGGATTGCAAATCGTTTTCCTAGGAAAGCTGTTTCTCCTTTAGGAGCGCAGGCACTTCTCCGTGCTGGGGAACGAGCCCACCCGTGGGGATGAGCACTTGATGCTAATGGGCAGCAGCCAGGCAGCTCCATGTCCTGCTCTGCTGCCTTCAGCCCCATGGCCAGGCTGGCCGGGCACCGGGGAGCAGATGTGATTGGCAGTGAGTGAAAAAATCCCCAGTGGGTAAAGTTATCCCAAGGAATCTGGAGCAGAGGAGGTGGCCACTTGAAGGATGCGGGGCTGGGAACCTTATAGTGGGACTGGTTTCATCAGACACAATGGATGCACTGAGGTGCAAATCAGGAATAATGTCACCAGTATGAAAGAGAAATCAGTATCAGGCAACATCAGAATTGGCCTGCTGAGTGACAGATGTCCCTCTCTTTTGGTCCTCTGTTAAAAGGTCATTTTGCATTATATTGCAACTCCCTTCACACAGGGAAAAAGGAAAAGGACTCCCTGATTTTGAAGGGAGTCAGAGATAAAGACTGATCACATTTCACAGTAACTGGACCTTCATATCTATAATTGCATTGATTTCTGCTAAGTTTCAGGCATCAACTCTAGTGAGCGAGAGAGCATTGCAGCAGGATACGGCTGCCAAGAATCCTTCTGCATTTGGGAGGTGTCAGGCTGGGAGGCTCACTGTAGTTTGGTAACTTGCATTGCAAATTGCTTTATGAACACTTTAATGCATTTAAGAGGGTAATAATTTCGGATCCTACCATATAGTTTGTTGCAGTGGTGCAGAAGCGTATCTAAAAACTTCCAGGGTGAAGGGAGGCAGGGGAAGGAGGGAGGAGTGTAAGGGAAAGCGAAGGGAGGGAGGCATTGCAAGGGGTTGGAAAACCTAATTGTTTTAACTATGCTTGATATTACACTGTGAAGTTATAATTAACTTACGAAGTCAGTCAAAACCAGTTAATAACTGTGGTGCAACTTGGCTGATTTGAAGTGATACATGGAGGGAAGAGGAGAAACTGCTGGGCTTGAACCCTGCAAGGTGAAGCAGTGCAGAGGCCCTCCAGGTGGCTCAGAGGCTCTGCACAAGGAGGGACCAGCACACACATCAGCAGCTAAGCTGCTATCCCAGGTATTTAGTCCCTACAACACTCCTGATGGTGGAGTGAGAAGCACTTTCCAAAAGGATCATCAGCCATATTCCCAGTAGATGGATAGAGGAAACTGAGGCATGGAGAAAACGATTTGTGAAATGTCAGCAGGCCACTGGCAGAGCTGGGGAAAGTGATGGCAGCTGAAGGCAGAAAGGATCAGGCCTGAATTTCAGCCTGTGCTTATGTGGATCTTGAATGGGAGCCTCTGGAGATTACTCTGATATTTAAACATCCCCCTTTTTTTTTTTTTTTTGCTTATTGGTGGGCAAAGTTTTTTTCAATGACTCTGTTGCAGTCAGAAGAAATGCAGCTCTTAAAATGTGCAAATCCCAGTCTTCTTCACCCCTGTAGCTTTATTAAAATATCTGGGATTATACTGGTGAATGGGAACAGAGTTAGATCTGTGCAGTCATCATTCCATGTGTACTGTGTGTATATGGGTACTACAAGGGTTAATGCACAAGCAAGCTGGGATAACAAGAGTGTCTTGATGGCATTAATATCCCAAAATACATATACAGATGTGGATAGTGCTGAACTGTACGGGAGGCCTGTACTGATAAGGGTAGTGACACTGTAACAAGCTACGAGGACTGCAGCAGAAATATTTGTCACAGAGAAGATGCACCTAGGAAAGCTCTGTGTGTGTGTGTGCCAGATGTTGCTGTCCCTGCCTGCTGTAGCAGGGTAGCAGCTCATAGATTTGCAGTCTGGGGGATATATTGGGAGCACTGGGCAATGGCTAGATATCAGCACAGACACAAAAACATAAGAAGAAGGAATTAGAGCAGAGTGTGGGAATAGGTCTGAAATCTCTTTGTAGGAGATGCATGTTGAATGTCTGACGCTGAATTTGTGGGTTGCTTTTATCAGTGCGGAGGAGGGAGAGATGTTCTGAAGTGGGAGCCACAGCACTCCAGGGTGTGGGTATTTCCCACGGCTAGGATGGGTGAGACACGGCACCCAAGGAGCTGGCCATGTGTCATGGTCCCATTGGACTATGAGGATGGGTATCAGAGCAGCACAGCTGGGAACAGCTGTATCGTGTCCTATCATCCCTGTTCCTTACAGCAAGCGTAGAGGGAGGAGAAGGGAAGCTTGTGGCTAAAACATGCACAAATATGGCACCAACACAAGTGCACAGTGCTCTGGGTGAATTTTCAGGTCAAATTCCCTTATATTGGACATTAATGCATCTCCTGGAGCTGTGGCCTTGAGGTAGCTGAGGCTGAGCTGGCTTGGTACTTGCCAAGCATCCTAAATCCATCCTTTCCATTAGTCTCAAAACCAAGAATACACAATTTGTTCACAGGATCTTCGTGGTGACAACCAGGCCACCCTCCTATCCACTCCTCTGTGACCAGTGTGTCTGTTTTAGGGGCTCCATGACCATTGCTATCATGGTACCAGCCTCAGCAGTGTCAGGAGATTCACGAAACCAGAAAAATTTGGATGAAACTGGAGGAATTCCATGGCCAAGGCACCCACCCCAAATTCCACCAGCTGTAGTTCATGCTCTGGGGCACCCACAGAGCAAAGGCACCTGCTGACTGATAAGAAATGTTTTTAGGAGTGTGTTAAGAGCTGGGCAGGCTTTGTATCCCTGGGACACCTCCAGCATGCTTTGGTCTTGCTGCTCAACTGCTGGAGAGGAAATGGACTGGATTGTTTTGTTTTATGTATTCATTATCACCTTTGGGTGATATTAAAAAATATAGCTGATCTAATTAGCTTAGAACATACTAAACATATTGGAAACTTCCTTGGAAGATCTGCCAGTCCATCTCTCCACCCTACAGTCGCTTTGCTTAGGAACTACTGGTGGAAGCACCCAAATGAAATCAAAAGTCCTAAAAACATTAATGGGTTTCTTCCCCACCTTTTTTTTTTTTTAATTTTATTCCCCATCAGTACTTCTGTGACAACTCAGCCCCAGCAGCCCCAGGGGACGGGACAGAGAGATGAGAAGGAGTGGAAGTGCCCTTTGACTAAGTGGGCATTAAATGTTGGCTAACAACCGAGAGACACCGTGTGACTTGAGAGAGGGGGAAAGTTAAAAAGAAAGAAAGAAGAGCTTTTCAATATGAGCATTCATGTAGTTTTGACAGGAGCAATTTATCATGGCTATGAAAGGCGGCTCTGCCTCCGCCACTGAAAGACAGCCTGGTTAAACTTTTACCTGCCCCTCTGAAAAGGGTGCTGTGCAGCAGCCGGGAGGGGATTGCTCCCGGCTCCGGTGATGCATCTTTCTGCAGGGTCTGGGGGAGGGAAGGGAGGTGGTTCCCAAACAGCTTGTGCCCATCTGTTCTGCACAGAAAGAAACCCTGACAAGGAAGGGGGAGGGAGCGTGTGAGCCAGCGAGACGGGGGTTTTCCGGATGCCCGCACCGCGTCAGGAATGCGGTGATGTGATGGGAGCAAGGCTGGGAGCTGCCCCCTCAGGAGATGCTGCCCCCTTAGCTGCCCGAGAAGTATGAAAGATTGTGGAACGATGCTCCTCAGCTGGACAGCGAGGTGACCTGACAGTTTGGGGTGTGCATCATTGGTGGCATGGTGGGTAGGCAGCAGTGGAAGCCATGGAGTGAGTGCAGGAGGCAGCACACCCTGATATGTAAGAGATCCTGTTGGCATCCTTAGAAATTGTTTGGAAGGAGCAGGAGGGATTATGCTGAGGAAAAAAACCATAAAAACATACCCCCAGGGTATTCAGATGAGGTATGCTTTTGCCCCGGGATTGGTCATAGGGAAAAGTGTTGATTCTGCACCAGCTCATGACAGGTGGGAGCCCAGGCTGGCCAGGATGTCATGCATGGGCTGCTTTTTGCTATACTCTAGTGTGGATTGGAAATTTTCTGAAAATATAGTTTTCCACTGAGAGTAATGATCCATCTAAATTAAAGCATTCCACTGCAAAGAGTGGATTTCGTTGCAATTTTCAAAGGCATGGTTAACAACTTCCAGGGCCATGTTTTTTTTCCAATAGCCAGCTGGTATTAGGCTACGTTGAACTGTATTTTCACTGTTTTCCATACTAAAATTATACCTTTTAAATGGCTTTATTTTACATGGTGTGAAAGAAGCCAACCAATATCATAATAAAACATTTCATCCTTATCAAAAGCAAAATTTTCTTACCCTTCAAAAACTTCAGGAATTTCCATCTTACCCCCCCATGCAGATAGAATGACATTGTGAAATCTCAACTGAGTAGCCACATCTGACTTCTCGCTGCCTGCGCATCCGTCAGCACCTGCCCCTGTTTAAGCATGAGCGGGACAATTTATATTGTTAAAGAGAGGAATGTGCTGGAGCATTTCCCACGTTGCAGGATGAAATCCAGCAGTGCTGTTTCACCAGCCAGCTCCTGTTGGACAGCTAAACAATTGCCTGCCCATGACAGGGTACACCGCGTCGTCAGGGATGTACAGTCACACACCAAAGAGCTGAACTAACCTAATGTTACTGTTGTCAAATTTAGCCTTCTTTTTTAAGCCAATAATCTGCCTTCCTCTAGATGCAAAAGAGAGAAAGAGGGAGATCCAGCTGCAAAAGACAATTTCTGTGTCTTTGGTACATATTTGTATGTACATATTCAGCAATGTCTATGACATGGCTGAAGCTCGCTGAGGGTGAAATTCATCTTATTTCTTACCCTCTGTATGTTTAAGTCCTTTTCAAAAGCTGTGGGACATTTGATCACGTTGAGTCAGCTTCCCAGAAGCACGAGTTGTTCTAAAGCCTATTCTGAGAGCCCTCACACCAGATACTATGGCTGCATTACATTCGAAGCAGAAGGGGCATTAAGACTAAAGATATTCCCACTAGGCTTTTCATGTCATTAATTGGTGATCTTCCGACTCTGAAATAACATTTTTTCCCCCCTCACATTTCTTATTTCATTATCCCCAGTTCAATACACATCAGTGCAGTATGAGGCAAACTAGCTAGATATATTAGGAATTATTTAAATTAGAGAGAGATGTATGGGTAGTTAAATACTCAGTCTTCTATTCTACCCTAATTACATATCAAATTACACTCAAATTATACCCAAATATAGATGTAGGGAGGTAGTCCTCAAATCTCCAGGAGATAGCAGTGGGAGAAAGGTGAAATGAAGCAGGTGGTGCGAGTAGATCTGAACTAATGCAATATGAAAGCCAGACAGGACTATCATTTTCCATTGTGTCCTGTTATTACCAACATTTGCTTAAAATTCCCTTGCAAGCAAGACTCAGTAATGAAGGAGGGATCTCTGAGCCTGGAGGAAGTGGTTTGTTTATCTAATGCAAGAGAATTTTGCGCTTGATTTTAATGTTGTCGTGATTCTCATTCCTCTTTGTGAAGAGTGTTCCAGTAATAAAGCATGTTTGTCACCGTCCAGCAATCAGACATGATGCCTCCTGAACTAGAAAGGCTGTCTCTCAGACCACTTCCCATACAGCAGATTTCTGTTCCGAGTTATCTCGGCTGCAAGTGGCTGGTGCTTTCGTGGCGATGTTGTAAGCATGCACTGTCCCTGGCCCATTATATAGGTTGAGCTAAACTGTTGCTACACCCCTGGCCTGATTTACTCAGTAAAATCCGTTTCATGCTTCTAAACTTCTTTCTAGGGGATTACAAAACTAACTGAGCTCTGAAAAGTATTGCACAGCTTGGAGCCCCGTCTGCAGGCTGTGGTGCATTCTCCCTGAGCACTGACGAATGCAGCACTGGTGTCAGACCAGCCGGTCATCTGCTGGGAATAACGGAGGTGGAACAGGAGGAAAGGGCTGCAGGACCTTTGGGGATCTCTTCCAGATTATTTTTGGTGAGTCTGTGTGATGTGCACCCAGTGATTAGGTTCAGTGCTGAGCTCTGAGGAACAAACCTATAGACCGAGATGCAAAGCTGCACATTGGAGTGAGGGCAGAGAGCAGGGAGGCTTCTAAACGTGCCAAAGGTGTGTCTCCAACATGCCATCAGTAATGCACATTTAAAAAATGCCTTTTTTTTTTTTTTTTTTTCCCCACTATGAAGGCACAATCCCATTGATGAGCTATGGAGGCAGCAAGGCTCGGGTCCTCCAGGGCATCAGGCTGCCAGTGAGAACAATATTCCAAAATAAAGGCAGCTGGTTACTTTGGTCTCAGAAGTGGTCAGGAAGTAAATCTGATGGAAGCATTACTGAGGCTGATTCAGAGCTGGAAGCTTGTCTGGGTACTCTGGGTAACCCTGTATCTCTTTTTCCTTCAACTGTGTAAGAGCCCAGAGGGATTAGCCCATGGGGTGACGGACCCTGACTTCCCAGGGTGCACCACAGGGAAGACAGAGAGGGGGTCACATAGAGCTGGAGAAGTCCTCCACCCTGCATTGCCTCTAAAAGGAGAGCAGCAGAGAGGATACCAACACTTAAGGCAATCTAGAAAACCCATGCTCTATTTCCAGCATCTCTTTCATGGGATAATTATCACTAATCAGAAGTAAATACGCATACATATATTTATATATTCCTGTGCAAATTATATATTTGCATGGAACTGACAGACTCAGGCTTCACTATTTTTCATGTTGTTATGGAGCAACTCGGTTAGCAAATACTAATAAATATTTGGCTTTTGCAAAAGAAATATTTTTTCTGTGCTGCACCAAGAGGCAGCGTAACAAACACTCCCTGGCAAGAAGTGTGCCTCAGCTTGGCTTCTTAAGCTGGCTCCTGTTGGGCTGTATGGCTGGTGGGGATGTGCTGTGTGGGTGTAGGGCAAACAGCAGTGGTGCGATATAGAAGTTCCAATCAAAGCCATTTTAACTGGCATTGTCAAGGGCTAGGGTTAGGCCAGCCACTAAATGAATGACAGATGCTCTCTATTAACCCCAAGGGCAAAGAGAAGAGGAATAAGGGAGACAGACTTAAGGGCTGGAAAAGAAAATTGAACAGCTTTAATGAAATAGTAATAATAGAATGAAATATATACAGATATGTACAAAATCAATATCTAACCCAACCCTCCTGATGGCAATTATGTCACCATCACCACTGATGCTGTGGAACAGGTACTGGGGAAGTCCCAGACTGGACTCAGTGGCAGATGAGAACTGGGTTCAGATGCTGGTTTCTGGAACTGGAGTCAGGAGCACATGGATCAGGATCAAAGGCAGAATGGACACTAGACACGGCAATGACCTCATGATCCCTCAGCTTTATACTATATCTGATTCCATGGGATGGAATCCCTCACTGGTCCCCAGTTTGGGGTACCCTGTCATGGCTGCTTCTTCCCCCAAGTGTGGCCTTTTGCTTTCTGCACCCTCAATGTGGTGCACAAGGTTTATCATCAACCTTGGTCTGCACAGGAGCCTTTATACACACCCTGATCCTTGGTAGTGACTGTAAACTGGGAGCATTATCACTGCTAGAAACAGACACTGCCTGTGAAAATCTGACATTAACTTCAGGCAGTGCAGTAAGTTAGAAGAGACTGAGCTGAAAAGTAAAATCACTGAACAGAATTAGTTCTGTTCTAACTCAAACCAGGACAGTGGTTTTAGTTTGCACTGATACGAAAAAGATCACAGTTGCATGAGGTTATTGATGGCAAAGCAGTAGCCTTGAGCACTTTGAAGCCTGTATCAGCAGAGTCAGACACAGAAACACAGCACAGAAAGAGTGTTGGGCTGATCAGCCAGTGTCCCTCTTGTCTCCATGGGACGGTCCATGCCCTGAGGTGAGCAAAGCAAGGTCATGTTTTGCTCCGTGTTGTACAGCCTTCTTTTTTTTTTATTTTTTTTTAATTTTTATTGTTATTTTATTTTTTGTGTTGTTTTGTTTGTTTTTTTTAATTATTATTTTTGTTTGTTTGTTTTGTTTTTTGTTTGTTTTGTTTTGTTTGTTTGTTTGATTGCTTTTGTTTGTTTGTTTGTTTGTTTGTTTTGTTTTACACACGGTTCCTAGTCAATCTACAGCAGCTTGTGGCTTCACATTTGAAATTCAGCCTCAAAATGGCAATGTCTGGGTTGATCTGACACTTGGGTCATATATTACAGCTTCATTTTCTTGTCGGGCATGCTTGGCTTCTAGAATTAGAGGCTTGCTTGGTCTACGTAATTCCATTTTTATTTGTAGCATTTTCCACTAGGATTTTAGGACAGGAACTCCTTCTTTGTAGTTGTACAGCATCCAGCAAAGAGTCCTAATATGGCTGGGACTAATGTCTTGTGCTGTAATACTAAAATACTTTTGTATTATTTTAGAAGACCTGACAAAGGGATTGGAATTCAAGTCAAAGCAAAATTATTTAAAACATGAATTTTTAATAAAACCCCCTTTTCATTCCTAACATTTTCCTGGCCACTGGTATTTATCTTTCTGATGCACTTGTCTCTCACACTAAGCAGCGAGCAGGACCTGAACATGTTCATCATATTCCAACATGCCAGGCCTGTTTTTTCACACTGATGTCCCTTTGCTCACCACAGAGGCACCGTTCCAGAGGGGAAGAAAAAACCTATTTGCATCCAATCGACTGAGCGCTTTAAGTGCTGAAACTAGTAGACCAAATGAGTTTATTAGATTATCATTGCGGAAGTTAATAAAGAATTAATTTCTCTTCATGTGACATCCAAAGGCAGTTATTTCAGTGGCCTGTCCATTTACACAAAGCCAAGTATTTGTCAAGTGTCACACTCAATTCCCATGACCCAGGCCTCCTCAATAATTCTGGATTAGGAATACCCTTAAATGACATTACAAAAATTTTATTCCAAGATGCATTGAGCTCCTGGGACTACTCAGGAATTTCAGGTTAGTGAAGGTTATGTAGTCAGCAAAAGCTTGTTGGATATAAGATCTGGAATGGAAGGATGCAGGGTGTGATGTTTTTGTGACGGTGGAAGGCAGCATGTAAGAAAGAAGGTGATTTCCAAAAGGGAATCTTCTATTCTCTTTTTCTCCCCTGGAAGTGATGCACAGAGGGTTTATCTGCATTGCAGAATAACCAGCCAGTGTGAGCTCCAGCAAAGGAAATGCTGCGGTGCTGCTGTAGCATGGGTGCCATGAGGAGGAGGAGGAGGCAGAATAAAGCCATCAATTGCTGTGCTATAAAATGTCTTCATTCAGAGAAGGAATGGAGAGTTTTGCACAGTCTCAAATACCAAGTCAGGTATAAAATAAAAGAAAGAGCAATATCTTCTTTGTTTTCCTGTACTCAATAGATTTAGACTAGATTAGATATAGAATAGACTACATAAAAGGATAAACAGAAGATGAGGTGGAAGATACCTACACAGATAGACTAGAAATAAGGAAGAAATTTTTTACATTGAGGGTGGTGAGAGCCTGGCCCAGGTTTCCCAGAAAGGTGGTTGATGCCCCATCCCCGGTAACATGCCAGGTGAGGTTGGCCGGGGCTCTGAGCACCCTGCTCTATGTCCCTGGTCCCTGCAGGGAGGTTGGACTGAAGGGTGACCTTAAAGGTCCCTTCCAACCCAAACCTCACTGACCACCTGAAACACAAAGCATACTGGGTAGGCACAGAGCCTCCTCTCATTCTTCTAAAAGGCAAATAGTGTAGGATGGCACTTAAACATAGACTCTAGCTAAAGGATAATAGACAGGAAAAAAAAAATCCATTTACATCTCTCCACCCATCCAAAAAAGAGAATCCTTGTGCATACATTGACTTTATTGTATTTCAAGGTTATATGAAAATGGAAAGCTAGATGGTAATCAGGAGGAATTAGAGATGAGCACTGGACCCCTTTGGCTGGGATAATACACCTTTAAAATGTAAAAGGACAGTCTCAAACATTGTTTTAATCATTATTAATTTTTCATTTGAAGGAGTCACTCCATCATCTCAACAAATGAGTTTTCCTCCCTCCCCTCCATCTCCTCCACTTCTCGCCTTCCTCCTTATTGCCAGGACATTACGAGTGCTCCCACCCTACCTTCTGATTAATGCTGGAATAAATATTCCTGAGAGAAGGAGGGCAGGGTCTTCAGCTGAGAATCTGGTCCTTCAAGTTCCTGCATGTGGGGAAAACAGGGACCTGACTGTATACTTCTCTCCTAACTCCGTATCTGTGTCTTTTTTAATGAAGGAGGAGATGGCTACGAGCAGAGCTTGGGAACAAGAGTGGGCATTTCCCACCCTTGCTCTCAGGAAATCACTCACTAATAACTCACTGCCCAGCAGGCTTGTGTGGCTCTGAGAGCAAGACCTAGGTTCATCTCACCTAAAAAATGTCTAGGCTGCAATGTTTTTTCTGCTGAGAAGCTGGGTGACTAATCCCAGTTTACAGTCTAGACTTCCTTGGCTGTCCTGGGAAAAAGGCAGGGATCTCCACAAACTGATTCATCTGTCCTGAGATGCTTGCCCCAGATAGAAAGAATGAATCCTCCTTCAGAACTGTCCAGCTCCTCCCCTGGTTACAGAAGAAATTGGGGCTACCGAGACACTGTACCCAACTTGGACAAGGTATGCTAAGTAATTTGTCTCCTGCCCAAAGCTGCTTGGCCACGTGAGTAAAACTGAACTAAATTTTTCTTGGCAAAAACTCGTGGGTAGAATCATAACACTTAGAGTAAAACAAAAAAAAAGGAAAGAAAAGGAAAAGCAGACAGGATGTTCATAAAGGTTTGAACCACAGATTTAAGTGGCTGCTCAAATCTCACTATCCATTAGTGCTTAGCTTTAATCACGTTTAAGTTTGTGATTAAAGCTAAGCATGTGCTTGACTGCTTTGATGAACTTGGAAGGACAGCAGTATTTCTTACCACCTTCAAAGCTGTACATAGCTACGTGAGTACCTGAGATGAGTGAGTTGGCTTCCCCCCAGTGGAGTGGACACGTGCCAAATGCTGTGGGTTGCTAAAGCCCACTAGAAAAAGCCAGTGTTAGGAGCTTTAATACAACTGTGATTAAAACATTTCTGAATCTGGACAGATTGGCATTGTCAAGATTTCTTGTATCTGATACTCATTATCTGTGCACAGGAATGATGATGGCCACAATGTCTCTGAAAACATGTCTGGAAAGGGTTGTTCAGCAGGTTATTTGAATGAGGAGCTCTTGTACCTGTGCTTGCAGTGAGGCCACAGCAGCTGAGGCATGTGGCCCTGGCTGCAGTTTTGTCCTGCCTGCCACAGTTCACCAACAGGACTGCTCCAGCATTTGAGCTCTACTGAGGGGTTCACCACCTCTTCCCTTCTCTTCCCCCCTCTTCTGCCCAGATTAGCCTGGGTGGGCAGCATGGCAAGAATGCACACGTGCATTCAAAGGCAGAGTGAAGCTGGTTTTCCCCTAAATATTTCCCATTCAACTATCTCAGAAGTGAGAAAGTGGGACAGGGTGACACAAACTGCTGTGACACTTTATAAATCCTCTTGTCAGAGTCACGGCACCTTCCAAGTTTAACTTGTTTGCGTGATGTTACACACATCAAACTTCCCTCCCTGAGGTGAAATCCCAGGCCACAAGTCCTTTGGCAGCCTCCCGATCTCCACTGCTTCAGCTTCGACGCTTGTGACCTATGCACGGCAGGTGATCGATGGCGAGGAGGAAGATAGGTGTCCAAAGAGCATTTCTGCCATGACCGTTGTCCTTGGCAGCAGCCCCTTGGCTGGGTGATGAAAGGTTTGCGCGGCGGCTGGACTTCAGTCGAGTTTAAAGAGCTCAGCTCTGTTTGCACGGCTGCATCCCAAGGCACTCTGACTTCGCAGTGTCATGGAGGGCAGGGTGAGGACACAGAAACAAGGGTTGTGTGTGAGGAAAAGGGTCTGTAACAGCAATGTTTTCCTTTCTGTGGCTGATCGTCACTGGAAATGCAACAATTCTGGAGCTACATATTTCTAAGACAGAAATAGGGATCTGAGGGATAACCTTTTCCTTTCTCCCAGGAGATTCTCAAGAGGTGACTTTGATTTAGAGCTTAACCAGCCTCCTTCTATTGAAATTCCTTAAATAATCTATGTTTCACTCTTTTCTGAGAAGAAAACTTCCTTGTCTTTTAATATTTGACAAAGATGTGTTGGCAGCACAAATTCTGAAATTCCTCACAGCCAGGAGCATTCAGGATGAAAATGGGGATTGGAGCCTTGGGGGTGGAAACTAGACTCAGGGTTTCCACTGGGAACTAGCCTCAGCTTCTCTGCCTTTGGCTACTAAAGCCCAGGACCTGGATAATAACTGTGGGCAATGTTTGCAAGGCAATTTGCATTGCCCCACTAATGGTGAAGAGTGAGGTTCGGGAGCAGGGCTCTGTTGGGCTGGTAATCCAGGTAACCACAGACAGAACTACTTCCACAGCAGTTCATTTTTTTTTTTGCTTCATTTTTCCTTTTTTGTGCTGCTTCCAGATGGATTTGAGCACTGTGTCCCTTATTGTCCTTCTCCATCTGCCTGGCAGGGGAGCAAGGAGGGGGGTTATCCCCTGCCAAGCTGCAAGAGCAGCATGCGGTGCATCCGGGAAGGTGCTGAGAGCTGGGAGCTGACAGGAGAGTGATGCATGTGGGAGAAGGAATCACAGAATCGTTTAGGTTGGAAAAGACCTTTAAGATCATTAAGTCCAACCATAAAAGGAGGAGCAGCTTATGTTTCCAAGGCACTGTGGTGGCTGACAGGGTCCTTGCATCTGGGGAAGGGTTAAATTTTAACCAGCCCCACTCAAACCCTTCCCAGGTCCATAAAGCACCTGCAGTGCCAAAGCAGAACTCAAGCAAGGAAGACACTGAGCTGCTGGGAGGTATGTGGGTGAGAACAAGGAGAAGCTTTCCCATACCTCTCCCCCAGCCTGCTGCAATGTTGCAGGGTAGGACAGTGTGAGCCTCTGGGAGGGTTTCTGCCCCATTCAGCCTATGTGGGTGCAGCCTGGTGCAGAGCATCCTTGGGGAATGGCTTTGTCCCTGGGTCGTTTCTCTGCTTCTTGTCTCTGGAAGCTGCAGGACCCTGATGAATGGCTCCCATATCCTGATCAAAAAGTCTCCCTAACAGTTTTAGTGTGTTTGTGTCCCCCTAGTTAAGATAAATTAGACAGGCTAATGAGACTGATTAGTCTTTAGCTGTGACCCTTGGCCTTTAGGATGTACTTTGAGCTAATAGAGAGAAAGGGGATTATGGTCTGTGATAATGTGCTTGTGTTGGCCTTTTAAAGGAAAACACATTTATTGCTACTTAGAGGAAATTGATCTAATTGTGCTGGAAGCATTTCTATGGACTGAACATGGAATTTTTATTAAGTAGGTGACTCAGGTTCAGCCAAGATTGCCAGATTCAAAATGGGCAGGAGGTATTTTAAGAAGATTCAACCTGGAAACCCCTCTGGCTGCCTCTCCAATTGATAATGAGCTTCACTCATCCTGACTTTGATCTGCTGCTCAGCATGTCAGCCATCGGAGCTCTAGGAACTTGGACTGCAATCCCCAGGTCTCATGGCTCAGGTCCAAACTAACAAATCATCAAAGACAACCAGTTGTGTTTGCATGTTTACTAAGGGTTCAACTATTTGATTCCCTTCTCAATCTGCAAAACAAAATGGTTCCCTTAGTTACAGGGATCCCTGGAGGCAAATGAGGAAACAACATCATGCAGCCCGTTTGGAGAATGGCAGGGTGCTCTAGGGCCCGATCCTGCTCTAATGATAGTGTTTGATTTCATAGCCCAAAGCCTCACATTTTCTTCTTCATGCACAAAAGAAGCAGTTGTGCTTCTGAAAGATTTCTCCAATAACATCAGCTGGACTTGTAAAAGATACTGGCCTTTCCTATAAGCTTGACCCTTAGCAGTTTACGCTCTGGGTGGGTCTATTCCTCCCTCCCAATATATTTGGAGAGTTTAGCTGGTTTCCACTCTGACAAGTTTTGTAAAGCCAAGCAGTTCTGCTGAGGAGAGAGAGCAATGCTGCAGCGGGGGAAATCTGCTCACGAGAACTCTGGCATCTGAGGCATTTACAAGAGCTCTTAGAAATGCTTCAGACTTCAGGAAATCCTTAGCTGGAGATCCCAGTCAGCAAAATCCAGAGGAAACAAAGTCTTTCAAGGGCAAAACTTATTCCTATCACAGCTCTCCTGCCTCCTGGCACATTGGGATGCAGATGTACAACGATCATAGAATCACAGACTGGTTTGGGTGGGAAGGTCATCTATAGTCCACTCCCCCTGCAGGGAGCAGGGACATCTGCAGCTAGAGCAGGGTGCTCAGAGCCCCAGCCAACCTCACCTGGAAAGTTTCCAGGGATGGGGCATCTACCACCTTTCTGAGAAACCTGGGCCATGGTCTCACCACCCTCATCATAACATTTTTTTTCCTTGTATCCAATCTAATCACCCACACAGACATCTGCTGGCACAAACCGCAAGAGCTTTGGTGCTCTTTGATACAGTCCTACAGGTCCCAAACACCATAGCAACAATTGGCAAAGGGCTGAGCTGGAGAGATTGCACTTGAAAATACTATTTTTCCACAGCACTGCAGCACAGGTCCACCTGTACTGGCTTATGCACGCAGAAATACTCATAAATTGCTCAAGGTAGGATGCAAAGAGGACTCCGAGTCTCTGTTCAGAAGCCTCTCTTTTATCAGACTGTAATTACTACAGACAGCAATTGACCAGGTTAAGAACATTAAATCTGTGGTGAAAAATGGCACCTTGTGTGTTACTGGAAGATTCAAGAGCTCTGTCCTGGATGAGGGCTGAGTGTTAGGAGCTGTATCAGCACAGAGGAGAAGCGAGGCCCTTAGCAGCAGCAGCAGATGAGAAGGCTCCAGGGTTGTGGGTTTCTGTCCTCTCCAGCAGTCAGATGACCATCGCATCCTTTGCCCCTACCTCACACTTTTTTGGGGCAGGTCCTGCAGGAGGCTGATCCCCTTGGATTTGCTTCCTGGACAGAAGCAGATCCTGATCTTTTCTGAAGTCTGGTTTCCCCAGAGTTCCCCAGAGTTTCCCCAGAGTGGCTGTAGAAATGACAGCTAAAACTGTTGTGAAAGAATTAAAAACACCCCACCCCAGAACTGAAACCTAACCCCCAAAAGTCATACACCACAGTTAGAAACAAAGGCAAATAAAAATGACCCATATAATAGATGACGTGGAGAACACTAGGAGAACAAGGTAATGAACTATATTAGTAAGTTATATTACCAAGAAAACCAAGATCAGAAAGCAGCACTTTTTCTTCTTAGGTGAACTTGATATAGCAGTTCTCTGTAAAGACTAGGGGCATATTTTCTGGTGCCGTTACACTCAATTTTACATGCCAGTGCAAGTAACAGGAGACCTGCTTCTCTCTATCCTTTCAGTCCCACTTTGGGTTTGGGAGGGTGAAATTGTAAAAAACTTCTTGCATCCTCACTGGAGAGGATGGAAAATGCTGCTGCACCACGGTAGTGGTGTTCTCCCTCCACTTGGCGCTGGTGCAGACAACAGCATGAGCAGTGGGGAAAGCAAGCCAAGGTCAACACAAACACCACATCTCGCCAGGGCTGGAGAGAGAGGCCACAAATCTTCTGGCAGTGAAAGCGCCCAACTGAACTGTGCTGTAGCCAGTGCCAGCCTGGGCTCCCAGCAGGAACAATCCACTTGCTTTGCATCTGGACCAGAGCGGGTTTTTGTAAATGCTGTTTGACCCTCCTCACATCTCACAGCCACCCTCCATTTGCTGAACCAGGCTGAGCTGGTGGCCTGGTTTCCCAAAATTCCATCTCTAGGTCACTGGAAGATGCTCTCTTGCCATCTGACTCTAGAGGGAACCACAGAGAGGTAGGTGTGTAAATGTCCCCGGGCAGCCTCCTTCCACATGGGAGATGTCTTAATATGTTTTCTCCGTTTCACCAGAACAGTGGCCAAGCACCTGCTCTATGGGACAGCAGTTCAGCACACTCTTTCATTCGCATAAAACCACCACTAAAAGCTCTGGCTAAGTTGCAAGGTTTCAGTTTGTAACCAAAGTGAAGCCACATGAAAAAAATGATTTATTATATGCAATTTCTTCCTCTATGACATCATCTCTAGTCATTAACCAAGGTGATCCTTGACATTTTGCATATTCAAGGAAGTTGCAGTAAATAGTCTTATCACTCTTTTACAGCCATGGCAACTGAGGCCTGACATGGACAAGGTCAAAGTGGATCCACAGGGCTGAGAGCACAGGAGCTGCCACCATCCTGCCCTACGAACCAGTTCCACTTTGACGAGAAGCAATACAGCCGATCAAAGGTTTGAACCACAGCCCTGAAGTCGATGGAAGGACTCCTCAGTCCATCACTTTACAACGCTCTATTGCATGTGATAAGTCCTGTACTTTGCCACCTTTCCATACAATGCTTTAAGATGCTGAGAAACCAGAGAACAGATGTAGGAGCAGCCTCAGCTGAGCAGGATCCTCAGCCAGCGTAACACCAGCTGATGTTTGGAGTGGAGCAACGACCATTGATACCAACTGTCCTGGTGTTGTCCAAATTAAACAGAAAGAGCAGCTGACTTCCAACAGCAGCCGCTTCAGTGGAGATAATACTGAGATTCCTCAGAGAGGACTAAAAACCCCAGCATCCCAGTCCCTGTTGGTTAACTATCTCTGTTGCAGACACCCAAGGAAATGAAAGTCCTGAACACCGTTTTGGAGGTTTGCATAGAAAAAAAGCAGGAATAATACTTAGTAACAAATCCATATGACTTCAGTGCTGATCCTGAGTAAACACACAGGAATGTGGCTGTATGAGCACTGAACTGAGAAGGGCTGGTCATGAATAAGGCTACCTGTGAAAGTAAGTTTCAAGGACCCAATCTGTTAGCAGATAAACTAAATTGAGTGGGAACCTTCTTGTCTTTACTCAAGGATGTTCCTTTTCACCTGTAAGGGCAAACTTTTGTATTTGGGTCAAAGCTTGCGCCAAGTTTTAGGAACTTTTGATGAACCAACTTTCATTTCAGGTAAACTGGATCAAAAAATAATGTTAAACTTTCAGTGTTTCTTTTCAACCTGTGCAAAAGGAACATTCCAACTTTTCAGTTCAAATTAATTTGGCATTTCAAAACATCCTTTCACTTTAATTGAAATGCTCCAAAGTGAACTGAAATACTTTGCCTGGCACAGAGCAGATTGATGTTGGCTTTTCGGAATTTAGAAATAAAAATCCGAGGTGACCAAGCATGACAACTGCCTTTTGGCCTCTAGGCTCTCTCGTCACCCTCATTCTGAGGGAATTGCTGGTGAATTGAGAATCCATGTTTCTACAGAGCTCTGCTGCTGTGACTCTCTCTACATCCCTTAGCCCTTTGGCAGATCTGCTTGGTTATAACAGCCACGATCCGACTGCCATGGACCTGCTACAGGAGCTCCATTGGTGACACACGACCCCACTGAATGCCCAAGAAGTCTGTCCTCCTACATTAGCAGCTAGCATTACTCTCATCCTCCTGATCTAGCAGAGTGTTGTCAGCTCCAGAGTGCTGTTAACTACTGTAATCCAAATAGGTGCCTGGTACCCCGACTGTTTAAATTCAAGGGGAGCTTTCCAGATTCTTCCTCTCTTGTGACTTACTCTAATGTCTAAAGGCCTCTACTACCTTTATTTTAACTTGAGATTTAACAGGGCAAGAACAGGACCTTCATAGCATCTGCCATTCAGCATGATGACAGGCTAAGAATAGCCTCCAGCTGCCAGTAAATCAAATGGAGTTACATCAGGGTTGATGTTGCTTGAAATTCTTGCATCAGTGCTCAAGAGCCAGAGAGGAAAGAAAAGTCAGAAAAGGAGTTGGGGGAAGAGAGGAGAAAAGATGTGCTGCTGATTTGAACTAGAACCAGTCATTTCTGTGCCCTTCATTAGCAGCACTGATTTAGAGGTAGGTCAGGAGCCATCCATGAAGCTGTTCAGCATCTTTTGACTGTCAGTGAGATTTGGGTGTTCTGTTGCTTTTTGCTTTCGCAGTCTAATGTAATCACCATTAGATAGCTGGTCACCATCCTGTTTGTGTGTGCTGAATTGACAGAGGTCTCAGTCCACAAGGGGCTTTCGCTTATCATAATTATGTGTATGTTCACCAGTCATCAACAAAAGTGGACCGTGTCTACATCCAAGCTGAGTCACAATATGTGCAGACTGGTCTCAGTATGCTGATTTTTATAGCACAGGCTATCTCCAGACATTAGTTCTTCTATCCCAGTCCTTGAGCACTCTGTCACATAAAGAGAAATATCCCAGTGCTGAACCACCTGATGGATATTCTCTAACCATTTATCTGTCTGGTTCAGGGAAATGTTCTTTACTTTAAGCCCAGATGTCACTCTGATCTTGGCGTTAGGTGACTATTACCACTGGTGTGTTTTTACTCCTTCTCCTGGCTTATCTGCCATGTTAAATATCCCCTGAATTTTAAACTATTCCAAGGCGGGACTTGAACACAAAATGTGGGCAGATACAACAGGTTGATTTGCTTGGTTTTGTTTTTTTTAAGTATGCTTGTACTATGAAACAGTGAATGCCACCTTTGACTTCAGGAAAATATAGTATCAGCACACAGACACTGCAAGCAGGTAAGGTTCTGGGACCAAAGTCAGTGTATTTCCTACTGTTTTCAAGAATCCTTAAAAATGGAATTTCTTGGGATAAAAGCAATGCTTCCAGAGACAGCAATGATTGCTTCAAAATGAGCTGGGAAGTTCCATCCCTGAAACAGCTAATCATTGGCAGAGAACAGAGCAAGGATCTGATGTTGCCAAACACAGGGTATCTGTAACCCCTGGGAAGGTCACTGGGATGTTAACCCCCCACTAAAGAGGGGTTGAAGAACGATAGAGGTCTCCAAATCTGGAACTTGAGGGTTACAAGAGAGGGCTCAA
The DNA here is from genome assembly GCA_027560015.1 of Chloroceryle amazona. Classification (NCBI taxonomy): domain Eukaryota; kingdom Metazoa; phylum Chordata; class Aves; order Coraciiformes; family Cerylidae; genus Chloroceryle; species Chloroceryle amazona. Next base: position 72,810 of record JANHFX010028153.1, read on the forward strand.
CTGCAGTGTTTGCATGCGATACTCAGTGCTGGGCAGAAGTGTCTCAGGATATATGCCTTATGGAATATTGACTCAGTTATACAGTTATTATTAAAATAATGTGTTTCAGGATCATTAAATCCTTGGTTGGAGGCCCCATTTTGCTGGGTGCTTTATAAAACCAGAACTAAACTCTCACAGCCTAAGCTGCTTGGCATACTCATCTTGCTGACTGATTTGGATGATCTCATGTCCCCCAAAATTGGAGTTTTCTTCCATTGTAAGGGTGAAGTCCTTTCTGCTCTTCATGAGTTTTGTGCTTCCGTTTGATCTCTTATCGATAGTCTATTTTGGAGTGAAATGAAGAAAAGAATAGTCATGTTCACTCCAAGGGTTGAGTGAAAGCCACTGGAAGCCAAGCAACCCCTCCGTGAGCAGAATGCTCCCTTCAGGAGTCACTTTCAGTTGTGCACATTCAAATCCATGGCATGTTATTAATGACCAGAGAAGGAAATGGCCAAATCCACATAAATAAATAAACCGAATGGCTGCCATAATGTACACGAATCTGGGGAGGTTCTGTGCTCTTGTCTCTCTGCATACAGTCACTGGAGTGAAAGGAGGTAAGTCAAAAACTGAGTATCTATGGCAGGAGATTTGAGCAGAGGGTAGAGCAAAGCTCTCTGCTAGGGGGCTGGGGGAGAAAAAAGTCATTCTTTGAAAAGATGAATATTTGAAAATGCCAACTGCTGCAGCTACTGCGGGCGTATTTACCAGCACTGTGCTGGGCTAGAATCGATCTGTAGGGATAGGTTTGATGAAAGGAAGCAAGAAAAAAATACCGAAGGGCTTCTGCTTCTGGGATCACTCTGCATATACTGAACAACTGGTTATGGTCTTTCCTCAGCCAGGGGCAGCAGGAGATGCTGTTGAACTCTTACCCAGAGCCGAGCGCCTGTGTCTGTAAGAAGATAAATGCCCATGTGCCACAAGGGCTTAGGAGAAAACGTGTGGCATTTCACTGGGATTCCTGGTGCAGGAATTAAAAGAATTTTAATTGTGGAGGATGGTGATTTATTCAGCATAAAGCCACACAGGGAATTTGAGTTTCGGGAGGCTGACTGTAGAAAGCATTCTGAAGGAAGTTTAGAAATAAACTTTCTAAATTTACTTTGCTTTCCTAGGAACCTGTCGTTTGTGACTTCAAGTTACACTTTCCCCTCATCACTGTTCCCATTCAAGAGATGGGGAAACTGCATGGAAAAGCACAATGTCTCTGCCAGGACTTTGTGCTTGTGCAAGCTCTCAGCTGCTCTCCTGGATGCAGAACAAGAGCAATGTAGAAGTGGTTTTACTGAGATACCTGTTCCTGTCCGGGTTTGTTTTGCTAATCTAAGGCAGTCCCAGTTTTGATGTGGAATGGTCAGAAAAGAGACCTAAGGCACCTCTGTAATTTGCAGTTTGTTATTTGAACTTTCTAGTACAATACACAATATAACCTCTCCTAAGAGATTAATCTCTAATGTGAGGGCTATATAGGGTTATGTTGATAGAACTGTGTTTGTCCTGTGGCTTTCTGGGCAGAGCCACAGAAAAAAAAAAAAAAGAACTAAAAATGACACTTCTAAAAGCTCATCAGCAAAGAGCTCCAGCCTGAACCCGGGATCTGAGCTTTGGGTTAAGACTGTGGGGTGACACAGTAAGATGATTGCAGCCAGCCCTGGCCACAGAGCTGAGCTGAGCTGTGCTTTGGCTGCGCTCTCCGTGAGGATGTAGCTTTGAGTCATTTTGGCATCCCAAGGCCTCAGCTAATTCCCACTTGTGTTTGCTTGTATTTTTACTGGCTGTCTTTTCCACTTCTGCCTCTCAGATTACTAGGGCTGGTGACAAGGAAATATGGGAATAGCTACCCAATCAAATTACAAAACATTAAAAAGGTCAAGCGCATACAGGTTGCTTTCGCACCATGAGTGGGAATCAGATTTCCTGGTATCTCAGTAAAAGTGACAGATAGTGTTAACCAGATAAGCAAATGGGAGCTCGTAAGTCTAAAAGCAGGAGTGATTTGCCAGGGGATCTTTTTTTTTTTCAAGTAAAAGTGTACAGTGGTTAGATTGCCTTGAAATTTCTGCTTTGTGGGTAAAAATACCTTGACTGGGGTTTTGTGCCTTTCTCTGCCCAGTGTGGCCCCGAGACCGCTCGTGTGCAGATCTACTGATGCTATAGGAAGATGGAAAAAGAGTAACTAAACCCAGGTTTTGCTCTCAGAGAATATTTCTTGTAAATGTCTTCCTCTGGCAAGAAATGGAGATGAGACAGCTGAAGCCCTGACAGATGCCACCTTGGTGGTCCCTTCCATGCACAAACCACATCTTCAGCAGCCTGCAGTCATCACGTCCATGTAGTTTTGTACATAGACTCTCCCTTTTTTTGCAAAGGTATGGTTAGAAGGAGTTCTAGGTATTGTAACCACCAGAACTATCTAGTGACAATGTCACAGAGGAGCATGTCCTTAGTAGACAGGCCTTATCCTTTTGAAGCACCATCTATCTAAGTATTTTGACAAAGATTTTCAAAGACACAGCTGAAAGTTTAGACATTCAGGTTGACAGGTATAAACATCCTAGGAGAGCTCAGCTACCAGGCAGGACCAACTTTGTCTTTGACCAGATGGGCACCAAGTATCATACCATGGGAAATACCCTGCTCTGCTTTTCTTGGTGATCTCTTTTAGATTTGTAATAACCAGGTCTGTGATCTATTTCTCAAAGGGTTTGCCCTCATTTTACCCCAGGATCAGTGGTTATTTCTGGATGTGATGTTCAGGATTTTGAAGACTGTTATGATGCACAGGAGCAAGCTTCATTTTTGGAGATAAGCAGCTCCAGACACAATGAGTAAATAAACTCAGTCACCTTGACAGGCTAACACTTCCATCTCTCCCTTCATTATTTATTTCTTTGTGGTTCCTGAAACACATTTCCCAAATTCTCCACGCTCAACCTCCTCCCCCTACTTTGTTCTAATGAACTGAGGATTGAATTCTAGAGCACACCCGTGAGTCAGAGATGATAAAGCACCCAGTCTTCTGGCAGTCCTGTAAATGCTACGGTGGATTCCAAAGAGTTAATTCATTATGGTCCATTGTCCAGTCGACTTTATAGCTAGCAGCAGATTGGAGCCAACTTGAAATGCTGAAGTGGGAAAGAAAAATGAGCAGAGCCTTGGTGTGCATTAAATATTTAATATTCTCTCAGTGGGAGGTGTCAGGAAAAGGACCATATAATAAATACTATGAGAGACAATTCCATCACTGAACTCGTCTGTTAATGACCTCATTTGCTTTGACAGAAACATTACAGATGCAGCCTCTTCGCTTCTGTGGCCCTATTAAACAGCCACATTCCAGTTTGAGAGCAAATTCCTGCTTCTGCAAGGAGGAGGAGTGGGTCGGAGAAATGATTGTCTCATTCTCCCTTTCTCTGTCTCCCCTCCGCTCTCCAGATCTGGGGCATTTAGAAAGAATTCTGTATGACATGAAAAGTATTTGTAGTAGCTGCATGATGCTGGCAGGGGAAACAGCAATTTTATCAAACTACCTGGAATACACGAACTCAAAAAAAAGCTCCCCTCGCTTAGAAGAGTTGAGTGCCTCCTATATCCTGCCTTAGCATCACCAGCTTCTAAATTCTGTGAGCTTGAAAAGTGTTTGTGCAGACACAGTGGAGACCACCTTCAGTTTAATTCCCGGAGGACCTCTTGTGCCGAGGAACAACAGGATCCTCGGGAGGATCTCCACAGATGCCTCCTGGTGAGTGCTTCCAGCTTCAGCGTGTGCAGAGACCTTCAGTCCTGTTGTGTTCCTGGAGCATGTGCTGGCAGATCACAAGATTTTCTAGCCTGGCTGTGGCCTGCAACACTGTTCATCCCATCAGGCTGATGTTCTGTCTGAGCACCAGTATTACAGGATCCTTGGCTTCACACTAAGTGCAAGCAGCTTGTTTTCTCTCTTCCACTATTTATATTTGCAGGGTCCTCAAAAGAATTCCTAGTCTGATGGCTAGAAGCCAATTCTACATTTCACACCTAAATATATTCAAGTCCGGTTCCTATGCAGCTGATCTTTGCCAGGTTTCCCTTTCAAGTTAACTAATTCCTTTCCTCCTGGGGCAGATAGACCCTGGGATGATCATATCACCTCAGTCTTTTTTTTTTCCTGGTTAAGCAAAACAGACTCTTCATGTCTGTCTAGAGAAGTTCCTGATGGCCCTCAGAATCCCAGTAAACATTTCCTCTTGCATCCCAGCTTCAGTTGCTCTTGTTGAATAGCAGTGACTGATGAGGTTTGAAATGCTCAGTAAAATGACATTCATTCCTGCTTAGCACTAACAGCAACTCCTCTCAGGCCATCTGTGGGTTACACTGTATGGCCAGCTGAGAGCCCAGGTCTCCTGCCTCCTGGGACATCTGCTGTGTTAAATGTGAAACTTTCACTATTAGTCATCCTGGAATCAATGACAGGGATTTTTCACATTTTAACACATTTCGTCTCCTCACTGCAGCATAAAATCATGTTGAATTTCCCTGAACTTCTCATTCACCTCCAGTATTAACTTATTCTTTCCTCCAAACTTTCTTGTAAGGCCTTGCACATGACTGCAAGACTTTGGCACTATTCCTGTATTTGTCTAGTCTCTTTTCCCCCTCCTCTTTTACACAGAACTACTACATCTGCTCAGAGAACTGCAGTGCTCTGCAATGATTGTAGGACATTAGAAGTAGTAGACAAAAATACAGATTGAAAAAATGAAGAGGAAAAAATAGCTCTTTGTCTTCTCTTCAGGTGAAGTGCATTCCGGTAGGCTCAGACTCTCTGCTTTGAACATCTGGGGCTGACAATACTGCTCCCTTCTGTTTTAAACTAGCAGTTTCCTGCCTCAAAGTGAAAATTGAATACAAGCCTATTAAAAATTGTAAAAATGATGGTATTATGACAAGGGCCTTAGAGACATCTTAAAGTACTAGGGACTTGGACATCTGAGCTGCTCACATAGGACTCCAGAGTCTATGCTCAAATGTCAGCACCTTTGATTAGCATCTGCTTTTTGGGATGGATTATCTTCCCCCTTCCCTAACTCTGCCTGAACTTCGAGGCCAGTGATGAGGCAATAAATGTCCATCCTGCTGTCTGCACACCCTCTGATGTGATCAGAGGTGGAAGAGGCTGTTTGCTGAGCACAGCCTGGGATATGAGAAGGTTTGGCAGAGAGGAAAATGAGGCTCCTTCCACTGCTGCTGCCTAAGTGGACTGTGGGGCTGTGGCTCAGTAGGGTGCAGGGGGAGGATGCCGAAAGTAAACCAGCTAGCTGCAGGCTCAAGGAGGAAGAGAGAGGGAAAAAGAAAAAAAAAAAAAAAGCTGGGCAGAAATTGGAAGGGAATGTGCCTCCTGCTCATGACCCAGCTCTGTGTAGGCTGCCGTCAGATGCCACACATTCTGCGCATTACAACAAGGCAGTTGTTTGTAGCGCTGGATCCGTGCAACAGGGAGATAAGGTTCTGCCTTTGTATCAGAAGCAGCTGCAAAGGGGCAAAAAGGTCTTAGAACAAGAAATTAGTTCATTTGAATTCTCTCTCTCTTTTTCCCTCCTTCAAGCCAGACAGCTACAGCACACTCCCTCCTCTCGTAGCATGCGGATGTTTTTGCACCAACTTGTGGTACCAGCAGGAATTTGTATCTCTGCCTCCAGAGATGCTGCAGGGTGCATGGCCCAAGGGTTCCTCTGTGAAGGGACCATGCCCCAGGCCTTTGCTCACAGGACACTTGGTGGTGTTTACCCAGCACTCACAAGCTCCATGGTGGAGGGCTCCTGGCTGTGAAGGTGTAGAGTGAGCCCCAACCTGACATGCACACCAGCCAGGGGTGTAGATGTTGCTGCCAGGCTGTGGTTGAACAAGCCCATGGCTACAGCAATAACACAGTAACAGTCTAGAGAACACTCTGTAAGACAGCACAAGCCATCCACCGCATATCCAGCGTAGGGAGAAGGAGAGATATCTGAACACACACTGTTAGACCGTGGCATGACACATTCATAAGCTGGAGGGATTCAAATGAACCTGGGCAGGCAGCCTTGGGCATGACATAGCTACTGTCTGAGTGCTTGGCTCTGCAACCTTAATGATGTTCTTTTAATGTACCTTTTAAAAATGCATAATATAATATACATTGTCTGTCCTGTCTGACTTTTATAGCTTTGAAAAATGAATCAGGTATATGCTCTGACATACAGAACCATTTCACCCCAGTGCACAGACACTGCCACCTTCAAGCACTTGCTGAAACGTGCTTTAAGGTTTAGGTTTCGTCTTAAATAATTATCACCTGCTCAGTAAAGAAATAAGACTTCTTGCCTTCAAAACTCTGTGCTGTTTTTTTTTTTTAGTCTTTTGTTTCTCAGGAGCTGGGCAGCTCCTCCCTTGCAATCAGCTCACAGCAGTTTGTCTGGTGCTCGCTGCTGGCCATGCAGGCTGGAAACCCGTTTGGAATCTGGATGGGGCTGCAGAAATTACTCAGTATTGTCCCTCCTTGTGTGTAAGGTGGGTACAAGGATAAAACCCCCAGTTCAGATGGAAGGAGAAGGAGGGTACATGGCAGAGAAGGTGATGAAATAGCCCTCAGAGCACAGCCTGGGACTCCAGAGAGGCATCTGCAGCTCCTCAGCCTGATCTGCCTGTAAGTTACAATCCCTGAGCTGGTGATGCTGCTGCTGCCACAGGGCCCGTGGAGGCTCCAGCCCTCATGGCGAACTCAAGCCATCCCAGGGCTGATTTAGAGAGGTCACCTGTCACTTGTGCAAAGGTCACCAGAGGTCTGTGCTGTGGACAGTCCCCACATGCCAGGATGTCACATAATCATTTTATTTTACATCGCCTCGGTCCTGCCAGGGGAGGGGAGGAGGAGAGATAAGACTGCGAGGTCAGCAGCATCTTTATGGATGGCAGAGTGAATGTGAGGTGAAAGGAATCGTTGCTTTTGCCTCCCCAATAAACCCCTTTTCTCTGCCTGAACGGAAGCAGTGAGGAGCTGTTTGGCTAATTTATATTAATTCAACTCCATTAATGATGAGATATCATCTCTTCTCTCAGCAGGAGAACCATCAAAAGGATTTAATACTGAGCTGCTCTTCTGACAACCCCACATTACAGCCTGCAGCCACTCCACGGCTGGACTAAACCTTCCCACAGCTACCAGCTTTTCCCAGGGCCTCATTACGAAGGGCAATCTTGTGCTACGATGATTATTTTTGTGTGTCCTCACACATACCTCGGCACTGTTCAGGCACGGAGGAGCAGGAAAGCTCTCTGCAGGGAACAAGGGACATGGCACATATGCCACGTCTTTCCCAGGCTGGTGATGAGCAGGGGACTTTTCAAGTGGTAGGAAGCCACAACCAGTGCGTGTTACCATCCGCTCTCCCAGGCAGCTGCAGAGTGGGAAAATGCCTTTTTTGGGAGGCAGGAGAGGCCGGCGGCCATGGGCATCTCCTGCTCCGCTGCCTTGGCACTGCTCTGTGGTGCAGAGCAGTCCCAACAGCTCCCCTGGGACTTAGTGAGTGCATTGCCCTCCCCAGGGATATACTAGAGGGACAAATGTCTGGACCACCAGCAAATTGGGCTTAATGAAGGACCACATCTATGTGGATTTGGTTCATTTCTTGACCACCGTAGGATTCTCCAGGACAGGCAGGCTGGTGTCAGGCTGGTGTAAACCAGGTTGTTGTGTTAGGAGGGACTAAACTTCCTGTGTGGATCAGAGGGTCCCTGCTCCCACACAGGGGAAAGCAGCACTTTGGGCTCACTGCAGAGAGGGGGACACTGAGGCAGGGGTGGTGGGTTGCTCTCAACCCCTTGGTGTGGGGCAGCTCTGGAGGAGGAACCAAGCACCAGCCTGGGGACTACTCGAGAGCAAACCCCTGAGCCAAAGCAAGGACAAGGTGTCGGTTTTACCCCGGGGAGAGGTGGAGCAATGCCACAGGGATGACCATGGCTGGTTGTGGTGGCTGGGTGGTTTTCCAATAGCCACAAGTCCCTGGATCCAGGGGGGCTTCTGGAGGACTCTCTTGTTTCCTCGTCCATGTCATGGCAGTAGGAGACAAGGCTTCGTGCTAGTCATGTAATTTAATTTCTCTCTTTGCTTCTGGCTGATAGTATTAAACTCCTGGCCTCTGAAACACACATACAAATCTTTTTTTTTTTTTCCTTCTTTTTTTTTTTTTGAATATTTTTATATTAACATATTTCCTTTTGAAACTGTGTGAGGCTTTTCTCAAAACTAATGGATTTTTTTTTCTCCCCTTGTCTGGGCCAAATGTATTCAAATCTTAACTCAGTTAAGTCAGAAGATTCCTATCGTCTCAGCAGGGAATCCCACCCTTTATTCCACAAATCAGCATCCTTTTTATTTGACTTTCTGATCTCCAAAGGAAAAGGGATGCTTTTTTTTATACTTTTTTTTTTTTTTTTTTAGTTTAACTCTGACGTTGATGTTGCAATGCTCTTTGATAGGCAAGAACACAAGGACTGACTTCAGGAGCAGCTGAAACTTCATCAGGAACCAAAATATATTAAAAAAAAAGAAGGATTGCGGAGTGGGGAATGGTAGAAAGTGATACTGTTGAAACAACCCTTTGAAATTTCCCAAATCATGTTTGATCTGTGAGTCCCTTAAAGCTGCTGCAATACCTTTAGTATCAACATGATCTTTTCTTGTTTTTCTTGTGGGGAGGGGGGGCAGGGACAAGAAGTATTTTAATATTTTTTTGGTGAAACTCAGAAGAAATTAGTACAATTTTAACCTGTAACAATTCCACCTGGAACTTTATTTAACATACATTTATCCGGGATTTGGTAGGATTCTTTAATCACCTTTTTTTTTTCTTTCCGTCTGCTTGAATTTTCCTTTATTTCAAAGGAACAGCAAAAGAGGCACAAGGGACCAAATGCTGAGGAATAGATTACTCCTGAAATATGCTTCAGTCCTCCCTTATTCTCCCCCAAAACACCAAGCGAGAATGAAAACACAAAATAGAAACTCTCAGAGGCAAAGGAAGAAAGGAAGGAAGGACCCAACCTTTCCCTGGGGAAAAATCAGTGCGGTGACATCAAGCTGCCCACAGGATGCAGCTCTGGCCCTGTGACGCTGCATTGCTGCTGCAGTGGGGGTCATCGGAGCCCAGACTGGGCTGGAGCCCTCAGCGATGGAAATGGAAGATGAACTGGGGAAAATCCCTAAAGAGAAATAGGTCTTGAGGGGCTAGTCCATACGGAGGAGATAACAAGCCTGGGGGGCAAAGTGACTGCTTTAATTGGTGGGATAAACCTGGGAGACATTTATCTTGCAGTTTTTTCCTCCGTGAAGGACCTAACACTAGGTTCAAATGGTCAGAAATAATATGAAATAACTCATTACTGTCAACTCTGGACATAGCAGGGATGTAGCGTTTTTTTTTCCAGATCTGTCCAGGTCAACAGTCCATGTATCTGTCCCATGATCTTGCCTGGTGTCATAATATCCCCACATTTGCTTCGGGCATGTACTTGAGAGCTGTGCTGGGAAGTATCGATGTGACTCGGGTCTTGCTGAGGAATTCTTCTGATGCAGTAGAAAAAGCTGCAGTCTAAAGTGAGTCAAAAAGCCAGGCACTGGATGCAATTAGCATCATATCATTTCAGAAAGCAACAGTTTGAACAGGTGCCCTCCTTTGAAGGTTGCTGAGGGAGGGGAACATGCTGCATTTACCCCCTTCATCCCAGCTCCCTTACCCTCCTAGGAAAGCATCACATAAAAGGCCGTGTGGATTAGATGGCGAGGAGCACGCCTGCTTCTTCTGCAATTAATATCATATGCAAATGAAATGTTTCAACCGAAAGTTTGCTGAAAGGGAATGCTGCCACTTACTACCATCTCTGCTGAGCTAAAAGGTTTTTGCAGATAACATTTTTCATGCGGTGATGGTGTGCTTTACATTTATTGAGCCCTGGCAAAATATCTGTAAATCAGCATTGTATAGATTCGACGTATATCCAGTTTGCAGGAACTAGCAAGTCACGGGGATTAAGAGGATACTATGAAACTGCTTTGACTGACAGCACCACAGAGATGGCTGCAGGCTCCACTGTCCCTGCAGCTCCCACTCAGTGCAATGGCTTTTCTCCCTCCATTTGGTGTCTTCAAAAATACTGGGATGCTGCTCTGAGCTATGTAAGGGCTGCTGTGCTCCCCTGCAGAGACAGGAGCCTCTTCATGGGAAATGCCTTTGCACAGCAAGTGAGATCAGGGTGGCCACAGCATCCCTGAAAAACAGATCAGTTGCTCTCTGACAAAGTTAAAGCCTCCCACCTGTGGGATGCTCAAAAAAAATTGGTGAAGATCCTGTGGACCCAAACTTCTCACTGCCTGCAGCTCACAGCCCTTGCAACTCCAGAGGGCTGCTGAACCCCAGGATGGGGAAACCCTCAGTGCAGCTGAAGGTCTGCAACATATGGGTTCCTTTCCAGGAGCTGGCAACTTGCCTAGTGCATTAATGACGTGCTAAAAGAGCCCGAGGAGGAACAGACAAAGCTGTTCCCTGCCTGTCTTCTGTGACTTGTTACCCTCCACCACCACACACACACTGCAACCAATTTTTCATGGCACTTGAAAAGAATAGAAAAGATTTGAAACCACCTGCCCAACTCCAGCAGCAGGTTCTTGCACACAGGTTACTCTCCACTAGACTTTACCAGAAGGGAGTTTTAGCCAGAGCACTTAAAATTAATACTAAAATGGAAATCTGCACTTCTGAACAAGCAGATCATGACCTCATTTGGAGCAGAAGCATTTTCTCTGCTGTTCTCTTGGGTAGTAACGTACCTTCTCAGGTTCCCATTTCTAAGCTAGGTCTTTGCTAATTTTGATTCTTCTGGCGAGCACCAGACATTTTAGAAAATGTCCTTGTTGTTAAAAGTGCATTAGGGGAGATGGGTAACCCTTCTAAGCATGGTTATATAAAAGAAGCAGAAAGCTATTCAAGAACAAATTCTAACTGAGACCAGAAATTCACGGTGTCCGCAGATGTTATAAAATAGGATGGGAGTTGCTGGGGCCAGCCTGAAGCAACAATGATATTAAGAAGATGATTTAATACCTTAAATCAGTAACAGGGAAGACAAACATTTAAACTGGCCATTTCCTAGAGAAGTGCCACAATTAAGGGCTGTTGCATAACTCCTTGGAGTGTCAGAATGGGGCATGTTGCTCAATCAGTTGTGAAAGGACTTTCATATATTTATGGTAGTCCTAAGGCGGTCTAATGGGGCCAGTTCAGTGGGTGGGAACCAGCCCTGCTGAAATGTTGAACAGAGATCCTTTTGTTCAAGATCTGAAAGTCAGTGCTATGACAACAAGTTTAGTTACAGCTCCTCTGGTTTTGCCCACGGTGGCCACGGGAATTGTCTGTAATGTCAATAAACCAGGCCAGGGGATGAGATCCTTCAGCTCACATCCATCCATTTCTCTCCTAACAAGGAACTCACGCCAGAAGCCCGGGCTCTTCTTGTCTACCAAAACTCTGGGCTATAGTATCAGAGAGAGAGATTATGATAAAGAAATAAATAAAGAAGTCTAATTTATGAAGCAACCCTTTCAAAGCGTTAAACCATTCATAGCTTTATGACTACATATTAATCTGCTCTCATTTATTGCTTTGTAAGGTTATTTTGACAAAAGTTCATTATCAGGACTGCTAAATGCTTTTAAAGCATTGATTGGGGAAATTATTACATCATGGTGATAGACACAGTGTGTTAAGATGGATTGTAAGGCTCAGACCATCTGAAATTTCCCCCCTTTTAATTGGATCGATCCCCAGAATAAACGAAGTTTAATTGAATTTTGAGGAAAATTGAGCAGTTGTTTTCAAGTCTCTGTCAATACACATTATTTCAATTACATGATGATAAGCATAGAGAGAGTTTGCAAACAGCCTGGACGGAGGCTGCACACCAGAGAGGATGTCTGCACATGCTTGGCTTTTACTTTCTTTTTCCAGGACGAGCTGGATTTCTCAAAAGCACATCTGCAAGGGCCAGCAAGGGCAAGGGCCCTGCTCCTGCCACCCAGACTTCAGAGGAAAATCACCCTTCATCCCTCCATTTTCCTAGCTGTTCCCTTCTCCTGCCTGACACTCCTTCTTCAGGGCTCCCATAGCCTCATCCTTACAAAGCCCGACAATTTTTTATACAAAGCCCAGGATTTTTGTTCTAAGACCTCAAAAGATCTTAGTAACATTGACCGAGCTGTGCTGGCTCTTTAGCTCTTGCTGCAGTGAAGCCCTTTTGCCTCTCTCCTGGGTCTGGTCCGGGTTAATTATCACCAGCAGCTGCTGGCCCAGTCAGCTGGGAGGGAGGGGCCACAGTGGGATAAACAACTGAGGCAGCCAATGGGAGAGCTGATCCCACACTGAGCCCTGCCCCTGGATAAGGGGAGGGCTGGGCTAGCACAGGCTTCTTTTCAACTTGCTTCAGTGTGTGGATGAAGCAGGGAAAGTTGGCATCTTGGGTGCGGGTAGAGGTCACGTGTTTTGTGTATATATTTTTTTAGTAGTTTTGTGGCTTCTTGTTGTTTTATTGAGCTGTTGTTATCTCCTACAGTTTCACTTTTTTTTTTTTTCTCCCTTCTGATCCTCCTTCCCATCCTCCAGGAGAGGGTGTGGAAGTGGGGGAAGGAGTGGGTGAGTTCCTGTGGGGTGTTTAGCTGCTAGCAGAGGCTAAAACTCAACAGTGTCTATCTTCACTTCAAAGCAAGTAGGCACTTGGCTCCTGGTCTCTGCAGCTTTGTTGCAAATTCTTCTATCGCCGTGGAAAGTTCTGGTGAAGGTATGTTGAAGCTAGCATAAGAAACATCTTCCCTTTTGAAGTAACCCTTATTTAGGCAGTGGGACAGAAGCTGGAAGCAAGAACGAGAGCTGCCAGGTTCCTTTCCCTCCAGCTGTAAGGCTCCATGAAGCACAGAGGGTTAGCGATGCTGAGGGATCTTTCTGCTACATGTTGGGACAAGATCCCCAAGTAATAGGGCATCCCTTTTAAATTAAACAAATGCCAGTAGCTTGAGACCTGCTGCTAAGTTCTGGTCTCCTTGGAAATCTTTCCCCTACTCAGAAATATTCCCTCCTTCACAAACACTGGATCTGGACAAAAAAAAAATGGGAATCTCACCAGAGGAAGAAGAATTTGGTGTCACTTAGGAATTAATATAAAGAGTGATGTTGAATGAAGTGTTCTAGTCCTACCTATGGGTTTTTTTGAACATCCACTTAGCAGGAATTCTTTGCTACAGTGTTTCTCTACCCTGTTGGTAGAAACCTGGTCACAGCTTGGTATCAACCATGCTGTCCTGAGATGGTCTCTGGCAGGGTGGTCTTCATGCCTTCCTGCTCTGAGGCTTCCTTACCCAACACAGCTGCAGTGGTTTGAGAGGCAACTTAGCTGAGTCATTGTCTTTTGTATTTTCTTTCATTGAATATCCACCCAAGAAAGTTAATGTTGTTTCCTAAGAAAGACAATACCATACAAAATCTCTCCATAGTCCCTTTCTCCCCCTTCTCTTGCAGCCCCAGCTCACTGAATCTTGTATGAGATGGTGACTCCCACCAGAGGAATGCAAGGTGCAAACTGTGCAAACAAAGCTGTTTCTCTTTTTTTCTTCCTTTAACAAGACCTTTCTAGTGTCACTGGGGAGTCTCTTCCCCCAGAGCACAGACAGTAGACATTATGGGATGCTTGCAGCCTCTGGGATGGCCCAGAGTGCTCGTGCTGAGCTTGATGCACCAGTTATGGGTGATACCAAGCACTTTTTAGCCCATCTCAGGTCTGATGATACCAGCAGGACTTGATAGAAGCAATGCTGGGATGGCCCCCCACCCCCAGAGATGGGAACAAGTGTCAGGAAGTAGCTCAAGCTGCATCCCTGGTCCCAGGGAGTCCAGACAGCATCTTCCAAAGCTCAGTGGCTAGCGGCTGTGTCCTGCTTCTGCAAATCACCCACAATGCCCCCTTTGATCCTCTTTTCCTCCTGCCTGTACCCTTCCCCTAACCCGGAGCAATCCGGGTGACACTTGGCTTTGCTAAGAGCTGCAATTAGAGGCAGGCTCAGGGCAAAGCGAGCTGGCCTCAGTGAGCTGAGGGTCAGGATAGTTCCCTCCAGGGTTCCCTGCTGCAGCCGGCAGCCGAGGCATAAAGGATATAGACGTTGTTATAGATTCGTTAGTTATTCATTGTAACAGCGTTGATCCTAATGAATTCATTTGGTATTCATTGGTTGTCACGCACAGTTCTGTAAGTCTTCAGCTCTAATTTAGGACAATTAAAATGAAGTGTTAGCAAGCAATGTTTCCCCTGCATTGCACAATCTATAATATTTTCTTTTCAGGGGAGGGATGCAGACCAACCCGGCTCACGCTGCTGATGTTATCAGGGAGTGAGATCTTACAGCTTGATCCTGCAATGCTTAATGAATTAATACAGCAGATATAATTTTCATGGGTCAGTGTGTTGTGCTGGCCTGCAGATCTGTCTAGATTAGGCCCAGGGAAAGACTAATTGAAAAATACATGTCTTGGTTTGCTTAAAAACAATAAGCAGATATTTACCACGGAGAGACGTACAAACAAGATGCATAAAAGCGAGCCAGTGATTTGTCATATGCTTCATAGTTCATGTTGTAAATTAGACAATCTTTCATAATCACAGGGCTGGGGGAGGGGGGACAACCCAATCAATTTGTCTGTAAAACTCTAAGTCCCTTTGAAAACACAATTGAAATATAATTCCTCTGTGTTTCCCAGTTAATTATCATTTACAATATTTCTGGCATCAAAGCTTTACTAGCATGGAGGGATCATTTCTTCATCACAATACCACTTTCAGGATTCATTTATCTTGTCTTTTAGACTAATTATCCCCAAATTCACCAATAGACTGTCACACTTACATGCTCCAATAAATGTAGTTTTAAATCAGCAGCTTACTTTGCTGCAGTGGTACAAGCTTTCCTGAATTGTGTCTAACTAGAGTCATTCATCTGTGATCACAACACTAAAGGGAGAACAACAACATTAAGGTTTGTATGAATGATCATGCTTATTTATATGCAAATACGTCTGACAAATCAATAATGTATGATTTAGCTGTTCACTGTGCATTAGTAGAAGTGCCGCCAGTCCCAGGTGGCGGTCTCAAAAGGATCCTCAGCTCTTCTCCCTCCCCGTCTCGGTCCTGCTTCAAGCAGCATCTCTGGTCAAGTGGCTGCAAAATCAGCTGCTGCCTTATCTGTGTGCGCTGGTGGGACCAGCAGCCGCCCTGGTCACCGGGGGGGTGAAGCTGGGAGGGGGTGTTGCTGGCTTGGGGTAACTGGGAAGGAGGAGAAGTACTGTGGGAAGGGCTGGTTGGTCCTGGGGCACCCTGGGATGGGATGGAGCTGGGAATGGTGGGTTAGACAAGGAGAAATGCTTGGATGGCAACATCTGACTTTCCACAGGCTGAGGCTTTCAAATGCCTGTTCCTCCAGATTTCAAGCTGATGTGAAGCATGATAACACCCCAAGCACAGTTAGACCTGTCCATCAGTCTCACAGCACTCCTCTGTCCTACTCCTTTCTCCTCGCAGGAAAGCAGCTGCCTCCATTCACTGCAGAGGATCTGTCACCCTCCACCAGCTGCACTGTCTACAGGGTCCAGCCTCTTCTGCACAGCCCTGCATGGGTCTGTCCTGCAGCGAGGGCTCATTTCTTACCCCAGCCTCCACTCCTGTGCTGCCTGGGGTTTTTCATTTCTGCCCTGCCATCCCCATGGGTGATGACCTATCAGCCATGCAGCACTGAACCCTGGGGTTTGCTACACTGTCTTTCCTCCCAGAGAGTTGTTTTTTGTCCTCTTCCAAGCTCTCTAAAACCTCAGTTCTCTTTTCTCAGAAATAAAAGGGGCAGGAACGTTAGCAGCACTGTCCTATTTCTTCTTCCTTGGGAGAAGAGCCCCACCCCACCTGGCTCCATCCACCTTTCAGGGAGTTGTTGAGAGCGAGGTCTCCCCTGTTCCTCCTTTTCTCCATGCTAAATGACCCCAGGTCCCTCAGCTGGTCCTTATAAGACTTGTGCTCTAGACTCTTCACCAGCTTTGTTGCTCTTCAGGACAAAGAGATAACTGAAATAAGTAAATATTAGATGTCTCTATCTTGTACCTGACTAAAAGTAGATGCTGGGATAGATGTTAATGTGTTGTGAATGCCTGCACTTCTTCTGAGATGTGCTTATCACAGTGGTGAATTGGGCTTTCAGCTAAGACCAGAAGCAATTTATGAGCCAGGAAAAAAACCCCTGCACTCAGCTATTGTTAGTCTTCTTGCTGTACCCTTGAGGCTGAGAAGTAATTGTGTCCTCCTGACCAAGGTGGACTGAAATGCCTCCAACATGGTTATTCAGCTGGCTGCTGTGGAGCCATGTAAGTAGTTCACTTTCTCCAACTGGACCCCCTTAAGCCACCTCCAGTAAAGGATGAGTGTGGGTGGAGAAGGCTGTGCAGTTCCATGCAAAGGGAATGAGACGTGCACCCTGTCTGGCAATCAGCTGGACAGGAGGCTGACTCAAATCCACCTTACAAGACTCCTTGTCATATCTTGGCTTCACCCGATGTCCATCTCCGTTTCCCCTTTGCTCTGGGTAAAGATACCCAACACCTGGTACAGGAAAGTGCTGGCAGTCTGTCCTGGAGCTCTTATTTGCCATGACAGGTGAAAAGAGCAGCAACTTGAACAAATGCTGTGCCATACACTCTGTCCCAGGGATAAATTGCTTAGTTGTTGCCAGCTTTGGAAGAACTACTCAGAAAGCTGTGAAAGCAAGCAAGAAATCCCAGTGTACACAACGCTGGGGGGACGAGGGGAGGAGTAAGTTTAATGGCCTGCATGAATTGTCAAGCAAACCCTCTGCAGACTTCAGCATCTTCAGTGGCACATTCTCATTCTGACACAGAAGCGACATTTATAGGTCGTAACTCTGAGGAGCAGTTGGTCTCTCTGGCACTATTACACTTAAATGTGAAGGGCTTCATCTGCTGACTATCACAGTGGAAAAGGCAAGTTGAGCAGTTAAAGTAACAGTTCAGGAAGATCCCCCAGGGATGGAGCGAGCAAAAGAGAATAATCAGGCATTTCCACAACTTGCCCCTGTAGTGTATTAGTTTCTGGTGACTAAGCTGCTTCTAGCTTTCCCAGTTTATTTTTAATCGTGTCTATAGAATGTGCTGCTCGTATTCCCATTGCATTTATAATTGGCTATCTAACTAAATAACCGACGGATCTGTGTGCTGGGAAACATGCTGGTCAGATGTGTTTGTCCATGTGCACGCACACACAACCCTGCACATCCACACACCCCTGCCCTCACACATACGGTCTTAAAAAACCTAGTCCAAGATTGAATTAGCTTAGAAATGGAGCATCTGCACAACCAATAATTTCATTACTGGGGAAAGCAGGAAACTGTGTTTCTCAATGAAGCTCAGATTATGAATCCGGTCATTTGCATTGGAATTTTAATAAGTTTGTACAAAAAAGGACTGGCACACATCAGTTCCTCTTTGAATGAGGCATAATGTGAGGGAGATGCTGCCCGCTCTCACACAGACACTGGGCAGAGGAGGCGGTTGTGGCACATTGATGGCAGGCACAGCCCCACCTGTCCTGTAAAAAGGAAGGTGAAGAATTGGTGCCTACGCTCTCAGAGATTCATTCTCACTGTGGAGGGAGCAAATTGTTGCTTTAAATAGTTTATTATCTGCTCCTCGTTCAGTGACTGCAAATCTTTGCTATGGGGGAACAATAATCACAGCGAAAACTGTGGGGCTTGGACCAGTGCACTGAGCATGGCTCTGCTGGGCTAAGATCTGAGGGGCTTTCATGAATGAGGAAGGAGGATTTTATGAGTGGATCAAGTCTGAATGCTTGGGTAACCTGCTGCAGAAAGCAAATCACAGATTGGTTTGTGTTGGAAGGGACCTTTAAAAGTCATCTGCTCCAACCTCCCTGCAGTGAGCAGGGACATCTGCAGCTAGAGCAGGTTGTCCAGAGCCCCGGCCAACCTGACCTTAAATATTGCACCTCTCCAGATCCTGTTCAGTGTTTTACCACCCTCACCGTAAAAAAATTCTTCCTTATATCTAGTCTAAATCTTCCCTGAGATCCTGTCCCACATGGATGATGATGTGCAAGCCCCATTTTTCACAGGGAAGAACTAGCTCTTGCTCTTACATATTGTTTTCTCCTTCCATCAACCCAGACTAGTTTACCGGGGAGTAATCATCAGCTGTGGCAATAGTTTTGCACTTTGGATGAATTTTTTTTCTGTGGACTCTGGGCCTCCTTGCAGTCCTAGCAGGCTGATGAGGCTTTGTGGGTGGCCTCCCTATGAGCAGAAATCGGCTGCGGCTCGCTTCAGAGTGATTGAGAGCAGGACTACATCTCCCAGCAGCCCCAGGAAGGAACAGGATGAGATTTTTAAGGGTGGTCTCAGTTCTCTTTCCAAACAAATAGCACTTGGAAAGTTAATCTCTGATTGGCAGATTATGCCATTTATTTTTTTTTTTTTCAATAGTGAAGAAGTTTGCAAGAATGGGAAAAGGGCTGTATTTCATCAGTTTTGCAAGAGGTTTTGTCAGAGAGACACGCACACACACACACAGAAATCAGGCAGTTTAGCTCACATCTCACTCTGCCTCAGCTTTTCCTGCAGGGTGCTTGCTCATATGAAATATTAAAAGTGCCATATCCTTTCCTTCACATATTTCTTCATATTCAGTCTGGCCACTCAGTTGATATGTAAATAAAGTGTACCACCACTCTATAAAACGCAGATACCCTGCATTATTTAAGCTGCAAAGGCGATGCATCATCCGTTATGCGGCTCATTGGGGGAGCCCCGCTGTGTATTTGGCAATAAAGCCTCAGAGCGCCTCATCAGAAACAGCAGTTGGTCCAGGGGAAGTTCATTTATGCATGAAATATTCACAGAGCAACAATGCAAACCTTAAACATCAGTAATTGTTAGATTTCTATTGCCTCTAACTAGTGTCTCTAAATTATTGCAAAAGACCAGCCAATTTGCAAATTACATATATTTGTCATGCTCTTGTACCTTTAGTGAACAGACCATAATGGTGATAGCATTTTTAATGTACACAGTCACCGAGCCTCCTTTGGAGAGCTAGCCAAAGACTAGCTCTTTAATGGAAGGAGCTGGCCAGGTTTCTGGAGAAAGTCCCTGCTACATTAACTGACTCATTGCCTGCAATTTTTTATTCCCAAATGTTTATCTCCAACTTTTAGTTGAAGAAAGTTCATCCAAGATGGTCCTCCCACTCTCCACGTGCCTTGCAGAAATTCTGTCTGATCACAATACTGGTAACATGTTGGGCTGTGACATGAAGCTCAGCTCAGACTTTTGCATGGGTTCTGCAATTCAGTCCTTGCTGATAGGCCATGACCTTCTCCATGGCCCTGTGGTCTCACAATTTTGGAGAAGGACCTCTGGAAAAAAAAGCCTGAGGTTCTATGCTGAAAACAACAAGGCAAACAAATGCCTGGTGTAACCCTCTCAGAAGTTACAGTTACACCAGGAATGACCGATACCTGTAGAGACAATCCCAGGTCTGTTTGTACCACACTTCTGGTGGAAACTGAAATGACAAAGGCAATAAACAGAGCTCCATGCTTTGAGCTATGCTGGGATTAGCAGTGATGCTGGCCAAAGCATTTGTGAAACACTATTTCAAGCTGGGGATTTTTCAACTCCCTTTAACCATGCAGAGCATGAAGACTGGCCAGTAACTCCAGCCAGGTGCTCTCATCTTGCCTGGTGTGTGCGTGCCTAGCTCTGTGCCTTTGCCCTTTGAGAAGACCAGCCAGAGAATGGCCAGCCCAAAGGGATGCTCTCTGCTGGGAGCCAAATGCTGCCACAAGTGAAGAATTCTTTTAATACCTTCAGATTCATTAATATCCCTCCCTGCAAGACCCAAAATAACAACTGAGAGATCAAAGGGTCAGTTAACACTCACAGTCTCTAATCTATCAACAGATTAATTTCTGAGTTGCTTTATAACCGAGTATTCCCAACAAAGGTGTAGAAGGAAAATGCTCTGTCCCAGTCTTTCCTCTTCCTGGTTAATATTTAACAGAAGTCTTTTAAAGTGCTCTTCCATTTAATACAGTAATAAAATGCAGCATCGTCTTTGACAAATCTCTTCCTTTTCCCAGAGGAAAGGGTCTATTTCCCCAGTAGGCACTGTGCTGCTTTATCTTTTACACTGTGCGTCTCTTTGGGAATGGAGGCTCCTCCATCAGGTTGATAAAACACAACCTCCTTTCCCCAGGCATATTGGTCCCCCAGGAAGAGTCATTAGCTTGGCAGAGGATGGGGGCCAAGAGCAGCATTCATGGCTGTGAGAGGTGGGCAGTGCTGACCTCCTGCATGTCTCATTATCCCAGAAGGGGTTAATGGCTGCGGTGGCATCTCCTCCCCCAAGCATCTCACAGTAATCTCCATATGGGGTTTGATCCCTTCCCCTTACAAGTTGTTGCTTGCTGACAAGCACTGCACGTGGTAAGGAGAGCTTATAGCACCTTTAAATAACTTAGAGTCATCCTGGACATGTGAAGGGCAGTGAGGGGTGAAGCTCTCGATGTGCTTTTAGAGACACGGCAGGACCCCTGCTGTGAAGTTCTCTTTGGCTTCCCAGACAGGATATCTCTGCCAATTTTGCAAGTGTGAGTTTTAAGTTCAGCTCATTCCATTGGCCTCGTCCATGTGAGGGGATAAAGAAGAACATTATGAGCACAAGTGCACTCAGAGACCAGCACTTTCTCTCTCCCCAGCGCTATCAGGGAGCCTTGGCTCCGTCTCAGGCTCAAGCCCTCAGTGCTGCACTTAGAAGAGCAGAGCTTGGGATATCAGTTCTGTGCCAGGCTGGCGTCTCTTGACTTCATGTCAAGGGATTCTAAATAATTCTATGATTTGATGTGGCTCAGGCTGCACGGGTGAAACCACCTTTCACCAAGGTCCTCAGCATCCTCATTTCTCTCCCTCCAGAGCTTGGGCCAAGGGACACATGGAAAGTGTGATTTCAAATGTGGAGTTAGTTAAAATGTATGTGCTGAACATGACATGCAATTTATGCATGTTGGCTACCTCTTCCATGTTGTCCATAGTCTTCCAGCTATAAGCTGTGGTAGCAGCATGTCTGTACCTCCTGGGGTATAGACAGGTACTCCAGAAATTTTGCAGTGCACAGATATTAGAGGGAAAGGGGCTGGAAGTGTGCGAGATGACTGGCTTCATCCTGGCTCTCTTTGTAGGAAGGAATTATGCCCTCATCAATCTGAGCAAGAAGGCAGCTCAGAACTAGAACCTGAGCAGCAAAACGGCACCTTTTGGCCACCTAACGGGAGATGACAATAAAAACTAATTTTTTTTAAAAAAAAAGCACTGGAGTTTCTAGTCACTTAACAAAATGAATTTCTTGTACAAGTTCTGAAGCTGAACTCTTCAAAAGGTGATCACTCCTGACTCCAGGTTTCTGTGTGACTTGTTTTATGATGATGTTTGCTGAAAGTTCAGAAAATTAAATCTTTTGCAGTTTAAGAAATGCACATGATGGATGTGTTTTGGGATTCAAATCAAGAGAGGGAGAATGCTTCTTTAAATTATTAGTTTGGCTTCTCTCCACCATGCTGCCGCTCTGTTAATTAAACAGCGGACATATGTTAAGGCTGTTTTACAAGCATCTGGAAAGAAAAATTAACATTTTTTATCACTGTCACTGTAATTTCTTAACTGTATGTATATATGGACAATATGAAAATTAGTTTCATTTAAAAGTTAGAGTGGTTTACTTTGATTAGAAGTCAGGCAGGATGACAAAAGGGAAGTCTGATAGCTGAAGAATAATGCGGCCTGGAGAACAGGAGGCAAGACATGATGCTCAGTGAGACTGGTCAACCAGGGTGGAAGTCTAATAGTATGTATTTGCATTAAAGGAACTAAGCCATGCATTTCTGCTAGCCTCTTCGTGGCTCTGGAGGTAGCTTGCAAACCAAACAGCATCATATGGAGCAGATTTTGGATCGTCATCCTGGATTCCGTGCTGTAGTCCAGGCCTGACAGCTTCTCTCATCCTGCAGGTCAGGACCCTCAGAATGCAGGTACACCAGCACGGGGTCTTGAACATTCCTCTGGAAGAGTTTCCTGCTGGAAAATGGGGAAACTTAGGGCTTAGCTGTGAAAAGTAACTTGGCTGTGGTTGTAGAGGAACCATGCGTGGCCTCTTTCAACCACGCATGTTCACTTTCAACCTAGATGTTGAGGCCAAGAGGAAAAAGGAGTGTCAAAATTATTGTCTGAAGCTGATAGCTGTTCTCATAAATTGAAGGCAGCAGAAAGCCCTGCTCCGGGCCGGGCTGGGGGAGCCTTCTCAGGTTGCACAATGAGCTGCACTGTGTAAATTAAACAATATGTTCCTCAACTGACAGATTGGACGGACTCCATTTCCAGGATTCCCAGTCCACACTCGCTAATTATGGCAATATGTTGTTTATCAGTGAAGAATTGTCCAAATCCAAATTTCACTGAGTAATGAGGTACATTTAACTCCAGCTGGATGGGATAGACTGTACAGCAGAACATGACAGGGATTTCTGCCTTTTCCCAGGGCTGGAAAAGTCACAGACTTGGGGCCAAATTGGGGCCAATTTACTCACATGAACAGGACGTAAGAAATTAATGGGGCTATACCTAAGAATCAGGGTCTGATCCAATAGCCATTGAAAGAAATGGCCCTTTCATAGGTTTCAGAGGCCCTTAGATGGAACATGAGGCGAGCAGGATTTGGTCATGAGCCTGCAAAAAAAATACACAGTGAGATATATGCATTGAAAATGGAGAGTCCATAAGGTTATTTGGGGTTTCCATCACCTGAATGGCTTATAATATTTCCTTTTATTGCACATCAGAAGCTTCTTTTCTAGAAAATTTTATTTTCAGCCAGTGAAAATTCAAAGGCAGAAACCATTGGAAAAACAGGCTAGGAGCAGAGGGTTGTTCCTTTATCCATTCTGCCACTGATCACACTCCCTTTGAAATCCTAATGAAATCATTAACACACTGATCCTTGGAGGACTAGCAGGACCAGGTCCTCGACCAGTGTGTGACCAGTGGGGTGGCTAATCCAAAACTGCTAATTATGTTTCCATCTCTCCATAACCTTGGCTTTATCAGTTATCTAACAACAAAAAAACATGATCTATTCACGTATCCTACCAACAAGACAACTGGGATTTTTGCTGTAAAGCGGGTGCTTGCAGGGGCCCTGCATGAGTACACGTTAGCTGACTGGTTAACGTGTGCATCTCAGTCCTGTGTGCATGTTGTCAGAATAATGAATGCAGGAGACTGGACTGCCAAACGAATTAATCTTGGGCTCCTGATGATATCACAAACCACTAGGGCTTCACTCTCACAGGTTGCAGTTTCATCAACCCCCCTCGCCTATTGATTTATACCTACAGAATCCATCCTTCTCCCTATCCATTATCCTAAATGCAATGCTAACGTACCAGAGAAAATCTATTTGAGTTCATTTGAATTTTTATTTTTTTTAGCTCCTGAATTAATGTTTTCTAAAAGGGTATTTTAATAAAGCACTTTTTTATTAAAAGAAATATTACAAGAATAAAACAGCAGCTCCCAAGGTTCAGTCAGTTATGGCAAAATAGCGTTTCTGGCTCCTGCTATCCCACTGTGCTTTCTTTTCCCTCTGTGAAATTAGCATTGTGAATTAGATCCAAGAATTTTAACCCTATTTGACCAGTGAGAGTTAACTGATGAACACAGTTAATTTATTTGATGAATCAGTGTCAGGGGGATTGGTGAGGATTTTTTCATTCCTTCTAATAATATAAAACTGCAAAACTGCAGGTTACGTTATTAGTTTGAATTATCCTGTTACAGTGATTAGGGAGATTTGCCTTTTTCTGCCTTTATTGACAGAGTGTTTCCGAAAATTAGCCTTTGTATTTCTGCATGAGATACAGTATGATATTTTTTTGCATGTAATGTATGGCATTGTTATCAAAGCAAGTGGGTAAAAACCAGCTCAAGATTTTGTTATGAGTTTGCTTATTCACTGCTCCATATAAACTTTTTAATCCTGTTTGGTTTGTGAGACTGGTGCTCCCATTTAAATCACATTTTCAAATTTCCCATACACAGAAATTTTACCAACTTCTTTTTCTCATCTTGAAAACTAAGGTTTCTAGACAGTCATTTGTTTCCAGAAATTAGAGCTTAGAAGAAATCACTGTATATCCATCTCTTACAGTCTGCAGTGGTGTCATGGGACTTAACACCACAGCTTCCCCTGAAATGTTTGCAATATATAGAACAAGCTGAAACCTACAAATCTGCAGCTTCAAATTCAGCTTTTCCCAAATGGCAAAGACAAACACTGAGTGCAGTCATTCCCCTTTATAAATAAAAAAACCCAATGGATTTTATCTTACTCATCTCTCTAGTGCCCTTAGAAAGATAGTTTACCAGCATCACAGTTTGTATCTCTGTATACTTAGGTATCTAGCTGTGTTTGCATACACACATTACACACATATGTATTCTGACATGTTTGTAGGGGCTCAGATCCAATGCAGGTTGAGAGGGAGTGGGGGGGGGAGCCACGCTGCTCACAGAAGGAAAAAAAAAAGCAGTGAAACAGCAAGAAGAGGGGAAAAATGAAACTAAATGGACCTCCATCAGCAGCCCTATAGCTCTGTGAATGTACCTAACTCCATCACTTGAAGTGAAACCAGTAGTGGAGTCGCTGAGGTTAACCAAGCCGCAGGAACTTAAAGGACATGCTGCTCAGGTCCCTCTGTCTGGTCCATCCAGGATCTCATCCCAGACTCTGTGTTCTCTGGATTTTACTATTTGTGACTACAGGAGCCACGTCCCTTCCCAGCTGTGAACTACTGGCTGCTGTAGTAACAGGCTCTTTGGAAAAGAAGTAGTGGGGATGATGTGGTCCTCTATCTGTATCTGGTCTTAATTCTCTGGGAGCCTCAACACAGGAATCCTAGAGACATGGGAAATGGAAAAGCAGTGAGGATTAAGTCAATTTGACTGTTTTTTGAAAGATTGTGGGCGAGAAAGGGTTGTACCTATTTAGTCTAAAGCAACTTAGAGATGCAAACCAAACCCCAAAACTAAGCACACCAAAATTCCAGTTTGGCTTTAGATTTTACCTTAAGCATTTGTTGCTCTGAAAGTCCTGCCTGCAGGTAACTTCTAGATAGGAGGCTGGAATGAGAAAAGATTCAAACAGGAGAAACAGAAACAAAACCAAAACCAAAACCAAAACTTCTGTGGGGACCTGTTGGTGAATTTAAAACAATTTAGATGGAATCTTTGTGATGACTTTTACTAAAACAGATTTCTATTTTCCTAAAAAGTTCTTTGCAAAGCCCAGACTTCATTTCTGGTTATAGCTTCCTACAAAAACTCCTACTTGCAGGGACTTGTGTTACTGGAGATCAGTGAATCATGAAAGGTCTCTTCTGCTGGGGATCACATAGGAACTACATGACTTGTTTTACATGTTTTGGTCAAAGATGGTCGGGGGTATGTCCAGCTTGAGCTAGTGTGCAACACATCTTTCACTTCCAAGTGTTCAGTGCCTGCTATAGGCTGGGAAAAGTATCGAGCATACTTGTAAGGTTTGCAGAATACTTTCTCCCTGCATAAGAGTTCTTCGCTGTCACAGTCTTTGCCTTCGCGGGTTAATAAAACCATCTATCACACTTCCTGATGACAGATGTCTAAATGTCCGAATAATACCCAGCATAGAGAGCTATGCATTTTGACAGCCAGAATCAGGTTTCAGAAGAGGTTGAGACGACTCCAGAAGTGAATGGAATGCACAGATGTTAGCAAGCCTGTCCTCCTGATTAAGTTTGCTGCAATGCAGAAGGTATAAATATGTTCAAATGCTCAGAAGGCCATGGGAAATGAGAGGCTGCATTTTAGCACCCAGCACTTTTGAGTCCCAGGGTAATCCTGATTTTAAGTACACCTTTTATAGACCAATCTGGCTGAATTGTTCTACAAGTTAAATGAAGCAAAGACTTTGTAGAAGTATTCTGGCAAACAATATAATGTATCACTTAAAGAGCTATAACCAAGCAAGTGGAAAATGCAGCTCTTGTTGCAATTTAAAGGAGAGTAACTGTAGTTCATATTTAGCATTTTATCGTGGAAAATGAAAATTAATATCAGTAAGCAAATAGGCATTGTACCCAAGGGCACTCTGCTACCCAAAGATCAACGTATGCTAGTGGGTAACCATCATCCAGGCAGCTTGTAACTCTAAGAAAGGTGTTTGTGGATGTGTTCTGTGTAGCAGCAAGCTAGCACTTTGCAGTCCTGGCTCTTTCTTCTGTGGGTAAAGAGGTTCTATTTCCTGCACTCTGGTGCTTCTGTTTTTGGGACAAAGCTGTCACACTTCTGTGGAGTCTCCTCCATTCCGAAGGTAATGCTGAGGTTTGGGAACAGCTTGGTCTGAGAAGATCAGGGATACTTTTCAGACTCACAACCTGCCACTTGCCCTGGATGCCAGGCTCCTTCAGTTTTGCCTGAGGGTTATAGACTTATGGATTTCACACCTTTCACATCACAGGGACATGACCAAGCACAGCTTTCCACTGGGCCTTCAGCAAGGAGAAGTGACTTGGGAGAAGTTTCCCATGATGAAATTTGTGCTTAATTGGACTGGCAGCCTCTTGCAGCAGATGCCCATGAAACACAAGTAGGTTGCAGTCCTGCACTGCTATAATCCCATAACGAAATAAAGTCAGACCTCAGAAAGTTTTTCCCTAGCAAAGAAATCCCAACAGAGGAGGAGCAAAGGATAAACCAGAGATAAGCAAACCGCTCTTCAATACTTGTGATTTCTTTGTCCATTCCAGGGCTGCACTGACACATCCTAATCAGTCGCTTCCTGAAGTCTCAGAAAATTCACAGGGGATGGGTTCCAGCTGCTGGTTGTCTCTCAGTGGATGGCTCTTGGGCAGGGAAAGCTGACACTCCAAAGAACTAGTGTGTTAAACACCACAGTGTCCCCTCACCATGCAGGGATCCTGAGCCAATGCTGCAGAAAGTGTTGCTTCTGAGTGACTCTTAGCAGGGGAAGTATCACATTGATTATTCATGGATCTATAGTGAATTATATTATTTTCTTCAAAATTATACCAGTAAGGCATAACGTTTATGGGACTGGAAATGTCTTCTGAGTGACTATTCCGGATGTTGGAAGCACTCACTGCCCTAGGTGTCTCAGGGGCCTCTGCCAGGCTGGTAAATCTGAAATCCCTAACTCGTTCAGGACTGGAAAATGCTTTAGTCTTGAATGAAGCATCGGAGGATATTTTTACACCTGAGTTTGTATCGCCTGGTCTCAGCAGAAAAAAGGTATAGCTCTGGATTTTCATATGAAATGGACTCAGGAACAGCTCCTCACAACTAAGCTGTTTGGGTTATTCTTTTGAGCGCTCACTTTGGCTTCATTTGCTTTAAAATTCTCCACTGGCAATAGCCGCTATCTCTTCTTCCTCTAAGCCCATGAGAAGCCTTACCCTGAACTCCACTTCCCTCTCATTTCCCTTCCCGTTTTGCGAGTGCTCTGCCTCTGCTCTGCGTTTCCCCCAGAACCACCTGCCCGTGTCCACAGGCTGCAGGCAGAGCCCGGCGTTGCGTTGCCCTCCACCCCTGCGCAGAGCACGGGGTGCGGGTGTCGTACGGAGCAGGGAGCTGCTGCGTGGCCGCGTCCCGCAGGAGGCAAGCAGCCATCCGTCCTTCCCCCCAGCGAAGGGAAATGCCGTTGCCAGCACACAGAGGGTTAATAGCTCTAAATCTAAAGTACTCATCTGCAATCTCAATTTGCTCAGAGTCCAGCAGCTGCATTAGTTGAGATAATTCTGTCAGTGAGTGCTGTTTGTACCCAGAACATGCCTGCTAAATTTGTTAAAGAATACCCCAGACTAACGCATCATTACACTCACAAAGTCATCTATCTTTTACTTCAGATTAATTCTTTTTTTTCCCTCTCTCTTCACCTCCTCCATAAATCCTGGTGCACTTAATTAATTTCAGTTCCAGTGTAAGGTCCATAATACAGAATTGTTCAAGCAAACACAAAATTAATTATTCTATTTACAGCCTTCTCATTGAAAGGAGCATTTCATCTTTCATAATTACATTTTGGAACGTCCAATTATGAATTCAGACTTCTGCTGCTTTGCATACCGTGATTGTACGCAAGTGTCTCCATGCCAATGAGAACCAAGATTTGGGTCTTGCATTTCCTTCCAATTAGAATAAATTCAAGTACAGTTCTAGTCTGAAAAACCTTTTCAAGAGGTGACAGAGGGAGAGGGCGGGAGATGGGGGGTGCCTAAAGTAGCAGGTTAAAAAAAATGCCTATGTGAATGCATGTTAACATTTTTCCTCCGGTGAGAGAGATGTCTTTATAACGCAGAACAAGGCTTGCTGTAGCTGGTTCAGTAACCCTACCAGCTGCTACAGGCTTAATTCTACAAACAAAAGACTTTATCTAGCTCTTTTTGAGATAATGGAAAAATTCCTTGGCTCTTTAAAAAGAGCTTTTTGAACTCGTGCACAAGTTGATATATATTATACCCTTGATTTGTGTTAATTATAGCCATTTTTAATGCCTTTGATCACTTTAGCTGTTTTCCTTGGAGCTGATTTCTAAGGAAAATCTGAAACTCTAAAGGTTTTCTGCTTGCTGCAAACCTGGGGCAGATTCAAGGTTTTACGTGGGGTTTGAGAAGCCTGGCCCCTGCCCTTGGCGCAGGGATGGGAGCCCCTGGGCTCAGCTCCTCTGGACTTTGCCTGTCTGTGAGCACAAGTCCTGAGTGTAACTGAGGTCTGTGCTGGGTGTTTGGTTGCCCTTGAAGCTGCAATGCCATGGGAAGTAGGAGGGACAGAGGTTGAATCTGTGCTTTCTCCAGGGAGAGGGTTCTCCACCTGCGGGTACAGCAGGATTTGGCTCAGATTTGGAGACTGAGGGACCTGTGTCATGCCTGAAACTTTTTTCAGGAAACGCTTAACCCTGCTGAAGGATCTTGAGTGGGAGATAGCTCATCCTGAGCTTTGTGTGATGGGAGATAGACCATCCAGAAGCTTTCTGTGTGTTACAGGGTTGTGGAGAAGTCTTGACCTGAGTCCTTACTCTTCAGCAGCAAGCAGCTAAGAAGAATGATGTAGAGGTGGGACCCAAGGGACCTGGGCTCAAGTCCCAGCTTTGTCACAGGTGCTGTGGGTGACCCTGAGCAGGTAATTTCAGGTTTGACTTGTATACTGCAGGTAGGAGCTGTGAACCAGACAAGGCTATTAGAGGCTACTGGATGGACACAGGCAGCACAGCTGCCTCCTGTCAGCCTGGCACAAAACTTGCCCTGTGACTGCTTGGCTGCCTAGGGATAAGGCTGCAGCTCTTCCTTCCCT
Source organism: Chloroceryle amazona (assembly GCA_027560015.1). Taxonomy (NCBI): domain Eukaryota; kingdom Metazoa; phylum Chordata; class Aves; order Coraciiformes; family Cerylidae; genus Chloroceryle; species Chloroceryle amazona. Next base: position 102,442 of record JANHFX010028153.1, read on the forward strand.
AACACTGCCGAGCTCCCTGTCTCCTCCAAGAGCACTGAGAGCTGCCTTTTGCATTCAGGAGAGAGCAGGAGCTGAAACTACGTGTAGCTAAAGAGGTCACCCAGGCAATCCAATGCTTTCTATGCTCTCCCTCTTTGCATACTCGAGCAAAGGTCATGGCTAATCTGACCTTTTGAGATATCTGTTTTAAAAGTTCCTGGCCAGTACAGGTCAAAATGAGCTGTTACAAGAGCTACGAAGTAGCTTCAGAGTCTGCCTGTCAAGTTTGATCATGCTCTGAAAAGCCAAAATGCATCCACCTCCTTCAGAAACACAAATAAATTGCTTTAGCCTTATCTATAGTTTTACAACGACTGTTATTCTAATAGGATGACGCGTGGTAATTAACTTTATAGAGCATATTTCCATGGCACACCCGTTATGTCATGCCTTGTTTACACAATTGGAATTAGGGATTAAGAGGTACACATACTGGGCAGGGGGCCAAAAATACTTTTACAGGCCTGATTTACTGGCTAGCCCGTGCAGGACTTGGGAACCGTGCGTGCATCGGCTGCAAGGGGATTGTGCCTGGCTTTGGCACGTAGGTTTTAACAAACTGCAGCATTGCATCAAGGTGTCTGAAAAAAAAATCTTAAGTGCCTGGCAGGTGGGTGCTACAAGTCACCACATGAGCTCCACCAGCAGGGTGGGATGGATGGGACAACTGCTGCTGCTCCACTGACGTCCATCCTCTCCAAACACCTCTTCAGTTGCTGATGTGATACCTGGGAGTTAAAACCCCCAGGCACGGTGCCTGTATCCTCTGTGAGGAACAGACTAACAGGAATAGCAGGGTGGAATCTGCTGTGGGGTATGGGGTATAGGGCAGTCAACAGCCAGCGTGGGGGAGCACGCACCCCTGGGGAGCTGCCAAGTCCTGTCTGGGTACCAGCACCAGCAGAAATGCAACTCATATGAAGTGGACTCAGACTTGAGAAAAAAGTAGATTTCTCACAGAATTATATTTTTTATTATTGAGAGTGATGCTCCTTGCCTAGGAATTCTAAACAGCTGTGTGGATCTAAGCATAGAAAGACTTTTTGGCCTTAATTATAACTAATATGTCATTTGCAGCAGAACAAGAGGGGCTGACCGTGCACTTCCCCCACTTGCAGCATCCCATCAGCGAGGATCCATCCCTGCCTTGCTCAATAAGAAACAGCTCTTTCACCCTTACACGTGCAAAACCTGAGTTTTCCTGGGATCCTACATGATGGAATGAGAGGAGAGGCACACTGAAGGTTCCGAGGCCAGGTGTATTAGCTAGGAAAAGTGTTTCAGATTCAGAGAAAATGGGACAAGAAGAGGCCAGGAGATGAATGTGGACTTTTCCGCAGTGCTCACCCCACAGATGCAGCAGGAGGGCATATGCAGCTCTGATGCAGAGCCAGCTGGCTGCAGCCTCCTTCTCTGGTTGCCACTGATGGGGACCAGTGCTGATTTATCCTGCGGGCACGCAGAGACACGCATGGGGCTCAGACTCCAGTGGCCACAGCCCACTAGCTAACCCCAGCTTGAACTCAAGCATGTCTTCACTCAAGTTGGGAATGGTAAAGAGATTTTTCTTTTCCATTCCACAGATGCTATTGCTAATTTTTTAGCCATGTACAAGTGTTTCATTTGCTGGGGGAAGCCAATTTGTGCAGTTTTTAGCTCATTTGGTGTTGAAGTCTGCCTTATCTCTGGTGGGAGTGCCTTCATGTCTTACATGAAAAGACATAAATAATCTGGTTTAAAAGCTTTTGGAAGAACAGTGGATTTATAGACCTTATTGCCAGAAGGGGATTACAATGACCCCCTGGTCCAGCCTCTGGCCTGCCATAAGCAGTTCCTGAATCTGAGCCCAAATCTTGCAGTTGAGCTGGAGCATGGTTTATTTTATTTGTTTAAACACATCCCATCTTGGCAACACTGTTTTATTCAATAATAAAATATTTTCCTTACTGTCCTTAGCTGGCAGGAGTTAATTGCTCCCTTTTGTGAGCTGTGAATGGTTTTGTGCTGTTCCACCTGGCATCTCTGCTTTTGTTTGTTAATTAGGTATTAATTGCAGGGGCTGCTGGGCATTTGTAGGTGAAAAGAGCACGTGTATATTGGTCCTGAGCATGAAGGGGCTGAAATGAGTTGAGCTTGGTAACTACAGACCTCCAAATCTCACTAATACGTGTTTTCCAAGAGATGTATAGCCTGATGATGGGACATAATACATTACCAATGAACCAGCTCCTTATTACTAGTTTAAGCTAGGAAAAAAACATGTAAAAATGACCTTTGAAGAAGCTGGTGTTGTTATGGGCTGCTAAGAACTGCAGGAGAGCTGAGATGGGTATTCAGAGTTTTTATACCTTGAAAAGAAAATAATGGGATATAGTTATTTATGGAGAAAAGAGAAAGAGAAGACACATTCTGAGGGAGGACTACTGAGCAGGACAAGACACTTCAGGGGCTAGAAAAAATACTTTTAAGGTGCTTTCCCCAAAACTTTTATTAATTCAAAATAGTGAGGTATAATTATTTCAAACATTTCTGTCTGAAGAACGTATTAAAAACATGAAAAGCAAAAGCTACAGGTTGGTAAAAGGATATGACTGAGCTAATGGTTTGACTGACAGGCTACAAGGCAAAGGCTGTTACTTAGAAACTCCTTGGGGGAAATAGAAATTAAAAATACCCACTTTCTAGTAGCAAGGCTTATCACGAGCTACAGGGGGTCAGCTATGGCAGGAAGGGATTGTATGGGGCTGCAGACCCTTGATCTGCCTTTCTCCTCAATAGTTGGATTTGCCAAGATTATCGGCTGTGGCCAGTTTAACAAAGCCTAAAAACTCAATTTGCAGAATGATGAAGAGGGCAAAAGAATGTGGAAAATGAAGTGGGAAAGAGATTTTCAGTGGAGAGCTGAACAATTTCCTGTTTATAATACAGTATTTTAATGCCTCTGTGCTTTTGTTGTGCTGCCAATGATGTCTCAGAATTCAAAAACACCTTGCATGGACTTTAAAAATTATTTTAAATTGGCTAAATAAATACATAACTATTACCCCTGATAATCATGCTTTACTCCTCCAGCAATCTTGTTTGAACCAATGTTTTTTCTCTGCAAAACTCAGGCTCTTGCCTCTCTTGCTAGACCTACTGCACATGCTCTCCCTTGTGCTTACTCATGCTCCCCTATCAACCTCCTGCATCAGGACAATGTGCTTTCCTACCCTCAGCACCTCTATTTACCCCTCTCTCCAAGGTCATCAGGGAAATACACAGTATCTGTGATCTATACAAGCATCACAAAGTCATCAGGACAAAGTAAAAAGAGGTATTATCTTTATAAAGAGAAGATTCTGTAACTTGGCCAGGAGATGTGGGTTTTCTGCCCTTTGCCAAGTACCCCAAAGTGTAAATCCTGGGCATTAGACATTTGACTCTGGATGTGGAAAATAAAATGAGGGATTGCAGTCCTTCAGTTTTTCTCTGTCTTAAATGAATCCTATATAATGTGGCCAGCAGGTCGAGGGAGGGGATTCTGCCCCTCTATTCTGCTCTTGTGAGACCCCGGCGGGAGTACTGCGTCTAGCTCTGGAGCCCCCAACACAAGAAGGACATGAGTCTGTTGGAGCAGGTGCACAGGAGGGCTATGAAGATGATCAGAAGGCTGGAGCGCCTCTCCTACGAGAACAGGCTGAGAGACTTTGGCTTGTTCAACCTGGAGAAGTCTCCAGGGAGATCTTATTGCAGCCTGCCAGTACCTGAAGGGGCCCTACAAGAAAGCTGGGCAGGGACTTTTTGCAAATGCCTGTAGTGATAGGATGAGGGGTAATGGTTTGAAACTGGAAAATGGTATCTTTAGATTGGAAATAAGAAGGAAAGTCTTCCCTCTGAGTGTTGTGAGACCCTAGAACAGGTTGCCTACAGAAGCTGTGGATGCTCCATCACTGGAAGCGTTCAGAGCCAGGTTGGATGGGGCCTTGAGCAAACTGGTCTACTGGGAGGTGTTCCTGCTCATGGCAGGGGGATTGGAACGAGATAATCTTTAAGGTCCCATCCAACCCAAACCATTCTCAGATTCTATAATAATTTTTGTGGTTCTTTCACTAGGCCTACAGTGTAACATGGGCCTAGGAGAATGTGCCACTTCTGCTCATCAGCAACAGCAGCAGAATGTCTGGACAAAGCAGCACGTCTCTATGTTTTTCTTAATGCATTGACTTCCCATTCTTCTCCCTGTCTTTCATCTACATCTTCAACAGAAGGTTTTAGTGTCTTTGTGAGATTGCTTGTCCTGCCCCCTCCCTCCACACACCCCGCAGCTGCATTTCACCAATTACGTGGACAAAAAGGGGATGTCCCAATATTTGCATGAGCAATGGCATGGCCCCTGGAGCATGTTGTGGATCAGAGACAGTGACAGTTACAGAAATGTAGATTATTCTGAAAACAAAGCCTTGTTTATCCTTCTGGAGCAGTACATTCAAACTGATGGTGTTGCAATGTCAAGAGTGAGTCTAAGAGACTCTGCTGCCTTACCTCATGTAGCCACACGTGAGAAAGCACCAGGGAGTGGTTTAACCATCATCTGAAGATGCACAGAGTGCCCAGAGAGGGTATTTGCCAAGGTGATGGTGATAAGGTCTTCTGGGTGAGGCTGGATCCCAGCAAGCAAGTATTCACAGGTCTCTTTTCAAAGTCCTTCAGACTGCCATGTTTCTATGAGATGTTCTTAACTCCTAACAGGGGGTTATGGGTTCTCATCTATGGGTTCTCACCTATGTACTTGGCTTTCATAGAGAGTTTGATTAGCCATAGATGACTGTTGTATCTTGGCTGGGAAGGGTGTCGAGCTGGACTGTGACATTTCTGTTGGGTTAGATCCACAGATTATCATTATTATTTTAATCAAGTTTATTGCATTGGTAATAAACCACAGACATTTTTCTTATAAACAACAAGAAACTTTGAACCTTTAAGCACTCACTGAACTGTGGAGAACTTGTTAGGCTGTATAAAACTCAGTGAGAAAGCAAAGTGCAAAGTGCTGCCTGCCTGGCATTACTCACAGGTCTACACATGTGGCCTCAGAGCAGAGCGATATTCCTGGTTTACCAGCGAGCAATTCGGGGTGCTGCATAGGTAGAGGCACCTCCTTCTTTGGTCACAGTAGGAATCTGTTCCTGTTAACCCCAGAAGAAGACCTCCTCTGGATCTTTGACCAAAGTTGCTTGCTGAAGAAGTGCAGTACTGCTTTACTTCTTGACTCACCTCTCCTTCACTCTCCTCCAAGGCTGTAAGGTTTTCCCATCATGATGTCCATCCCACCCTTAGTTTTCTGGATAAAGATTTTGAGGTCTGTAAGAGCTCAGAGAACATTTCCTCCCCTGTCTGTCCTTTCTTGTGCTGATCCAGGTTAGTCTTTTGGTGGGGATGGAGTGACAGGACACCTCTCAAGAAGAAAGGGAGAAAGAAAGCCCTGGTTTGATTTATAGTGCTAGCAAGAAGGAAACACTTCCTCACTACAATCTCTCTTCCTCCTCTCAAGATGTCTTTAAAAATAAGACAGATCTCAAACTGTCTTCAGGCCAGCTTGTTTTTCAACCGTTCTGCAGCTCACACCATCCGAGTGTCATATTCAGCACCCAAAAAGGGTGAAGATGCACCCAGGCCTCACACAAGCATGTTTTGTTGTGTGACTTGGGTACCATTACATCATGTAACTTGGGGCACTATTGAAAGGCTGTAGCTGTGAGGCAGCTACCAAGTGTGCCAGGCTGTGGGTATAGGAACAGTGCAGGAGGTAGTGCTAAAATTGTCACAGACAGTCACGCACGTGGTGCTAGGCTGTGTAGTGTCTGCCTGCTACAAACACCCTGGAGTTAACTCAGACTGAGTCGGTGTCACAGTAGGGTGTAAACTGGAATGACAGTGACTGAAGCAACTTATTGTGGAAGGTCTCAAATTCCTATAAACATAAGCAAGGCTGTTTCCCCAAGGAAAATGGGAAAATAAATAAATAAATAAATAAAACCAAATATTAAGGGACATTTAGTAGAAAATGTAACTGCTGCATTTATTCCAAAAGATGTCTTGCTCTGGAAAACAGAAAGGACACTTCTCCTCACATCAGTAAGAATGTCCTTGAGAGGAGAAAGTGTTTCACTGCCATCAAAAGCCAAAGAAAAGATGACCTCCATGAGGCAACACTGTTTTTCCTACCTCTTCCCTCCAGCCCTATCCAAGTACAGTGTGAGAGTAATTTATTTTGGACTTGAAATGTTCACTTGAGAACCAATGTGTTCCTTTCTCTGCAGAGATTACTTAGAAGTTTACTCCTTAAAACCAGATGAATTCAGTGGTTAGTCAATGCCTCACTTGAAAAGCCTAGTTTAAATTCCTGTGTACATGGTATTTTATGCTCAGGTATTGGTTTCAGTGTATTTCTCTTTAGGTCAGCCATGAATTGATTTTGTTTCTATGCTAGCATTTTAAGAGACCCAGAGCTCTCCCTTGCTGCCAAAACATGATGGTTACTAAACAATTCTAATATTCTCTCCTTTCATTGCCAGACATGCTTTTAGAATAAACTGGCTATGTGAAAAGTAATTCCTTTAGGCTCTTACCCTACACTAGTGTTTCAGGAAGTGGGAGGAGGAGAAGATGGTAAATTTTTGATGTCCCTGAAGAAAGAAAAATTGTTCATTACCACACTGCTGTTCTGAAATGGTTTTGTCTTATCAAAGCGTAGGTTCTGGTTTTTGGGATGTCAGAGAGCAGCTGGTTCCTTGCAGGGTCTGCATCTACTCTTAGTACATTTGCTGAATATAAATAAGGTCTCTTTTTCTGATTCCTGAAAGACATTTTCCATTACAGTCAAGTTGGTGGAGGAGCCTCTACCAAGAGTAGCGAGGAGCCTGTCATCAGAGAGGCAACTCTGATCAGGAGTAGCATGGGAAGGGAGGACACACACCTTGGTTTTGTTTTCAGAACCCTGGAGTGGGATTCTTCTGACAGGTGTTGGTGACACAGCTCCACGGTGAACAGTCACAGGGTCAGTGAAAATCTTGGCAATACAGGCAGGGAAACCTTGAGCTGAAGGAATATTGTTCTAAAGCAGGCGTCAAAAATATCGTGGGTAGATGCTTTCAGGGCACAGTTTATTTCTCTCCACTGAGGGATCAGGGCTGGGTCAGGTATGTGTCTGCAATCTGGGCTTCTGGTGTGAATCTCTGATAGTCAGCTCTC